>LZPO01118733.1:0-10691 GCA_001675575.1 Neotoma lepida | reverse complement strand
GTAATAATATAATACAGTATAATTAATGTGATAAAACAAAACTACCACATCATAATTGGAAAAAACAAACAGAAGGAAAAGCCCAAGAGAAGGCACAAGAAACAGAGACCCACTTATTGCACACTCAGGAATAAAAACACTAAACTGGAAACCATAACACAAATGCAGAGGACCTGGTGCAGACCAATGTACGCATGTGCATGCTTCCTCAGTCTCTGTGAGTTCATATGAGACTTGCTCATGTTGATTTAGAGAGACTAGTTTTCTGGGTGTTCTCTATTCTTTCTGACTGTTACACTCTTTCTTCTTCCTCTCTCACAGGGTTCCTTGAACCCTGGAGGGAAGGAATTGATGGAGAAATCCATTTTAGGTTTGAGTGTTCCAAGATCTCACTCTCTGCATAATATCTAGCTGTGGGTCTCTGTATTTGTTCCCATCTGATGGAAGAAGAGTCTCTGACAATGGCTGAGTGCCTCCTTCACTGATGTATGAGCATAGCAGACTGTCATTAAGAGTCATTTTATTGCTACTTCGTTTTNGTAGAACAGCAGTATTTGATTTTACCCTAGGTCTCTGGCTATCTAGTCTCAGGTCTGTGGTCACCCAAGCAATGTCAGATATGGGTTCCATCTCATGGAGTGGGCCTTAAGTCAAATCGGATGTTGGTTAGTTATTCCAACAAGCTTTGTGCCACTATTTGCCTTAGCACATTTAGGGTGTGTGTCTGGTTTGGTGTTTACATTTATCTTTTGGTAGTGTGCAGAGGAACTTCCTGTGCCAAAGATGCTAGCACAGTAGCATGAAGAGGTGAAGGCTCTAGGTACANACCAGCTCAACATCTCCATATTCAACGAATTGTATAGGTGTTGTCTTCAGCAATGGTGACTTGCTGTTAGTTTGTAGAGAGCACCTATAGTCTTGGCAACAAGCTGGGTTGTTTGGGGATTCCCATGGAACCCCTTTGAACAACAACTCAATTACATGTAATCCAATCCCAGTACTGGAAGTGTTATGTGGTGACAAGAGACAGCCAATTGGGGCTCTGTCTCCCCCATTATTTGATGATTTCATTTAGATTGCCTTCATATGTATATATATTTTAGGAATCTTCTAGTGTATTGGGTTTCCATACTACCTCTCTTTAGCTGTCTCCCTCTGTATCCTTCCCTTGGTCCCCTCACCTCTCTTTCTCCTCACTTGATCCTCCCATTGCAGCTCTCCCATTCATCCATAACTAGTTATTCTATTTCCCTTTCCTCAAGAGATCTATCTGTGCCCCATAGTCCCTTACTCTGTACCTACTCTCTGTGGTCCTATGGACTGTAGCTCAGTTATTATTGATATAAGAGCTAACATCTACAGATAAACAAATATGTACCATAATTGTCTTTCTGGGTATGAGTTACCTCATTCAGCATGATTTTGTTCTAGTTCTATCAATTTACCTGCAAATTCCATGATTTCATTTTTTTAACAGATGAGTAATACTTTACTGTTTAAATATACCACATTTTCTTTTTCCATTCTTCTGTTGAAGAACATCTTGATTATTTCTAATTCCTGGATATTATGAATAAACAGCAATGAACATGATTGAGCAAATGTACTTGTGTTAAGATGGAGCACCCTTTGGGTATATGCTTGAGTCTGGATCTTGGATCTTGAGGTAGAGTGATTTCCATATTGCTGAGGAACCACCACACTGATTTCCATCATGGCTGTACAAGTTTTTACTCATACCATCCATGGATGTGTGTTCTCCTTACTCCACATCTTTGTTAGCATGAGCACTGCCGCTTATTTTCATTGATCTTTCTGATGGGTATAAGTTGAAATATCAACATAGTTTTATTTGCATTTCCCTGATGACTAAGGATGATTAACATTTCCACAAGTGTTTCTCAGTCATTTGAGTTTCCTCTTTTGAGAATTCTCTCTTTAGATATGTACCCCATTTTTAATTGNGTTATTTATTTTCTTGATATCTAGCATTTTAGTTTTTTATATATTTTAGATATTAGCCTTCTATCAGATATGTAATTGGTAAAANAAACAAACAAACAAAAAAAAACTTTTATCATTCTATTGGTTGCAACTTTGCTCAAATGATAGTGTTCTTTGCTGGCAATAGCGTTCGGTTTCATGAGGTCCCATTTATCAATTGTTGATCTTAGATCCTGTGTTAGTGGTATTCTGTTCTGAAAATCTTTTCTTGTGCCAATGAGTTTAAGTCTATTCCTTATTCTAGCTTCTACCAGGTTTAGTATGTCTGGTTTTATGTTGAGGTCTTTGACACATTTGAAGTTGAGTTTTATGCAAGATGATAGGTATTGGATTCTTCTACATGTATCCACTTTGATCAGTACCATTTGTTGAAGTTAATGTCTTTTTCCAGTATGTATTTCTGGTTTCTTTAGAAAAAAAATCAGGTGTCCCTAGGTTTGTGGATTTATGTCTGGGTTTTAAATTCAATTCCATTGATCAATGTATCTGTTTTTTTGTTCCAATGCTGTGCTGCTTTTATAACCATAACACTGTAATACAACTTGAAATGTGGGATAGTGATACCTCCAGCAGTTGTTTATTTTTTGACTTGTTTTAACTATCTGTGTGTGTGTTTGTGTGTGTGTGTGTGTGTGTGTGTTTCCATATGAAACTGAAAATTTCCCATTAAAGATCTGTGAAGAATTGTGTTGGAATTTTGATGAGGATTGCATTGAATCTGTAGATTGCTTTTGGTAGGATGGAGATTTTTACTGATCCATGAGCATGGGAGATCTTTCTATCTTCTGACATCTTCTTCAGTTTCTTTCTTTGATGTCTTAAAGTTTTTATCATACAAGTCTTTCTTTCACTAGCTTGATTTAGCCTACCACCTCCCTGGCCAAAGTCTTAACTTGATATTTTCATTTCTTTGCTTCATTATTTCTCCTATTTTACCCTATCGACTCTATATGCATATAAGCCATAGGCTGAATATAATCTCACTTCTATATGTACTTATGAAGAATTTTGAGAAATGTTCAAAAATGAAATTTCTCTTTTNCCTATGCATNGAGTTTAGACCACATACAGTATTATAGGTTTCCAACTTTAAGTTACTNAGTATNTTGTACAAACACTGTAATCACCTTGTCCTAACTTACCCAGTCTCTACCACCTCCTGTTTCTCCATCTCTCGCTTAGAATC
The DNA here is from genome assembly GCA_001675575.1 of Neotoma lepida. Lineage (NCBI taxonomy): Eukaryota > Metazoa > Chordata > Mammalia > Rodentia > Cricetidae > Neotoma > Neotoma lepida. The sequence goes on along the minus strand of LZPO01118733.1, from coordinate 7,501 downwards.
TCCCCATGTAGCCTTGGTCCCTGCATCCCCAGTTAATTTCTTCTAATTAATACTAATTTATATTTGCATTTCCTTTTCAGAATATGCCCCTCCAGGCACATACTGGTTACACTATTTAGTTTTGAAGTTTGATTNTTTNTGCTTTTTATTTTCACCCTCTTTATAATTCTCTTATGCTTCCTTCTTCTAGCCTGTGTTAGATGGTAAGAGCATTACATATGGCTACTCGGTCTGTTGCTGTCCTCTGATCCTGAGGTGGCAACTTCTCCTTCATCACCAGAGCATGTGGTCCTTACTAGGTCAGCCCTACTTTCTGAGGCTGAATTTCCAAGGAGGCTGGTCAAGCTTTTGTGGGAAGCCTGTTCAAATGACCAAAGGTTCATGGCAGTGCTAAGAAGAATGAAGACTCTCATGTCAAATATTTTAGAATAGTGATCATGATTATAAGCTCTTAAGATGGACAAATTCCTATTCAAATACAACTGCTACCGTTTTTAAATGGCTAGAGTGAAGTAAATTTGTGTAGATTCAAAACATCTTAATCTTCAATAATAGGACTTAATTGATGGTTGTTATGGGAATGCAAGTGAATTAGCATGTGTAAAGTGCTCAAGGAAAATCTTACCATGCACTAAGTATGCCTGAAAAGTAAGTTACTATAACATGTATATTACCAATGATGCCAGTCTGACAAGCTTAGCATTTCCCATAACCCTTCATTGAATCTATTTTAAGTTCCATATCCTGCATCAGTCTTTTGGGAAATAGAACCAATCAGACAAGACAGCTCCAANAAGCACAAAGTCAAAATTTCAAAGTTAAAGAGAAGTAGTCAAATGAATGAAGCCAGAGTATTTCACTGTTGTTCCACCCACTCACAGCCTCTTAACCCAGCCAAGCTTTCCCTGTGGACACAGTTCCAGATGTGTAGACTAATATGAAATTCAGTGGGTGATAGCTTAGATGGAAGGATACAAAGGGATGTTAGTATGAACTGTGTGTCTAAGGAGCTGGAGGTTAGTGGGGAGGAAACTCNGCTCTCTGACTCTGAGGTCAGAGGTCTGTGAGGAAATGAGCAACTCCTCAGGAGTTCTGAGGAAATGATGTGTAGTTCACATCCTCAGTGGGGGAGGCTTTAGAGATAATNGAANCATGAGAAAGCAGGGACAGATACAGAGAAGAGAACATTAGCATGCTAAGGTCACCAACAATGTTTATGGTTTTGACAGTGACCCGACCTAATCAAACTGACCACTCTGTGTGGTAGAAGTAATTGCACATGAGTTATACACAGAGATCTTCACTAATGCCTTTTGAGTTTAATTTTCCTCTTTATTTTCAAGTGATTTGTTTATTGATTTATTTATGTGTGGGCCTGTGCACCATGGTATGTGTGTGGAAGTCTGAGGACACCTTAGGGAACTGGATTTTTTCCACCCTGTCAGTCACAGGGACTATACTCAGGTCCACAAGCTTAGTGGTAAGTAAGCACCTTTACCTTCTGAGCTACCTCACTGGTCCTTAAGTTTCATCTCTAAGACTACTTCATGTTTTCACCTACCTTTGTGATTTAAATAGTTGACATCAAGGCCAGTATTTCACACAAAACAGCAAAATTTCAGCTGTCCATAAGGACGAATTTCATACAACTGATCCACGTGATAGTCAAGAACAGATTTTTATGTTATTAAAATATTTTGAAAAATTTAAATTGCTCATATTGGTATGCTTGTTGGAACACTGACAGATGTTTAGACTATTTACACAGTTCTTCATTAAAATTGCTAATTTTATCACAATGAATTCAAATTTAAATAATTTATAAATACTTCCTGAAAACAGGTCATTTAATTTTCAAAGTAAAATTTTTTCTTCTTTTGTGATATTATTGTTTAATAATCTATGAGTCCTGAGAAGCACTTCATATGGAAAGTACTATAAAATTGACACAGTATTTTACTGCTAGCCTGCTCTTCACTGGGAAATCTTTTAAGTAATGGAACCAGAAACAGTATGCTTACTGCTCATAGAATCCCAACCAACAGGATAAATGCCAAAACTGACCAAAGCAGTCAAGCCTTTGATTTTTCAATATCAACAGAGATACTAGATCGCAGGGAACAAGGGACATTTCCAATTCACAGAAAATCTGGNCATGAATCTGAGATGTAAGTGCTCATCATAAATCTAGAGTTCAAGGACAAGGCCTGGACAATATTAGTATGGAGATAACATAAGGAACTGGATGAGAGCAGCAAGAATAGAGATCTATTTTTCATTCAGTTTTCTGTTGTCCTGTTAACATATATCAATTGTGCTTATTAATTAGGTTCAGTGTAATATTCCTATAATGCACATAANATGTCCTGATCAAATATTATTTCTCTTCTCTCCTAACAAATACTGATGGCTATTCAATCAATCTTTTTCCACCCTCCATATGTGCAGACATGCAGGGCGTGTCTCTCTGTGTCTCNTGCATTTCCACTAACAGAATGTGCTCTAGCTCCGTCCATTGGCTTTAAATGACAGGATTTTATTCTCTATGCAAAACTGTGAAAAAGAAGAGTTCTCAAGAGGTGTTCTAAATTCACCATCTTCAGTTGCTCATTTAATACTCAGAACTACTTTCCCCACTTCACAGATTTGAGAAGTGAAATTTTGAGGCTTCATGTATTTTTCCTGAAATAACAAAGTTTTATTGAACATATAGACATTGTGACTACGGAAAGTTCACAGTTAACCACTGTATTTTATTTATAAAGCTTGAAATTCAATCCCTGAAAAGATAAGCATTGATAATATAAATGACTGCTTGGCTGAAAATGTCAACAAACCCCATACTTTGCCAGGGAAAACAGTAAAAGAGTTTATTCAGTTCTTAAGATGCAGTGTGGCCAGTCAGTGGTGGCACACACCTTAAATCCTAGCATTGGGGAGACAGAGACAGGCAGATCTCTGTGAGTTCGAGGCCAGCCTGGTCTACAAAGTGAGTTCCCGAACAGCCAGGGCTACACAGAGAAACCTTGTCTCAAAATAATAATAATAATGATAATAATAATGATAATAATAATAATAATAATAAAAGATGCAATATGGATGTTCTTGATTGTTCACCTGTATCAGTGAAGTAAAGCAGATATTGCAGGGCTGACTCAAGCATCTATCCAAATCTTGTTTTCTCTTTGCATTTCTACTTTATAGTCAGGCTTTCACATTGCAGAACAGCTTTGCATGGGGATTTTGGAGGGGACATCAGGCTGTATCTCAGATGTGACTCTGTGATCTCTGTTTCCTGTCGTGACTGAAGGACTCATTTTTCATCAGACACACTTTGGAGTATGAAGAAATGCATATGTGATATACTGAAAACTGTAAGAAACAGTCTTCCTAAGTCGAGAATGAAAGATCATGGCAAATAAATGCACCAATAAATAGACTAATTACAAATTGTAACCATTCTATAAGAACAGAAGTGTGGTAGTGCATGGTCAATGATGGGAAGACCTAGTTGGATAGAAGACAAAGGAGTTTTGGAAGGAGTCCACATTGGTTTGAATGAGAATGACCCCCATAGGCTCATATGTTTGAATGTTTGGTCCCCAACTGATAGAACTCTTTAGGAATATGGTCTTGATGGAGGAGGTATTTCACAGGGGGTGGGCTTTGAGGTTTGAGAATCCCACAGTAGGCGCAGTCTCCATTTCTTTCTGCTGTATGCTTGTGAATATGATATAAGCTCTTAGTTAGTGCTCCAGCACCATGCCTGCCTGCCTGCTGTCACATTTCCCACTGTTATGGTCATGGACTAACCCTCTGAAACTGCAAAAAAGCCCCTGCCCCGGCCAGCGAGATCTTCAACGGAGACCCTAGAAGGGGGAACGGCGAATGAAAGGGACAAGAGACACGAAGAATGACAGCAAGACAGGATTCTGATCAAGCTGCAAAGTTTATTTTTTCACCAATTGATTATATAGCGGGAGCTTGTGCTTGGGGGCGTGGGTCAGGGCAATTAAGTTGCTAGACAATTAGGTGACTGCAAGATGTTTTCTCAGGAAGGTCAGGATAGCAGATGCCCCAAACTGACAAAAAGATAAGGAAGTACCAAGCTATTTCTGCGGCCTGGGACTTTCCTTAAGACATCTAATCAAGAAATCTGGAAAGGAACCTGTTACTCAGGAAACAGAGACTGAAGATTACCTGAGCTGAGATAGCTTAATTATAGCCAATACAGGTTTTGGCTCCCGGCAAGCCCCCAGTTAAATGTTCTATTTTATAATTGGCTTTGGTCATGGTGTCTCTTCACAGAAATAGAACAGTAACAGAGACAGGGGAAATTCAAACCAACAGTCTAGTCATGAGAAGTAAACATCAATGCAAAGAAGAAACAAGCATATGCCCCTTGTAGTAAGGGCAGCAAAGTTTGAGAAGCCATGAACATTCAGGAAGATTTGCTTTTCAAAAGCAGCCTGGACACTGTGTTTAGAGTAGGAAAGTGTTAATGAACTAGGAATGCTGATCTTTTTTTTTTTTTTTTGCAGTAGAATATGAGAATCTGAAATGAGCTAATTTAAAATGACATGGATTCTGCTTTGCTTCTATAATTTCATTAAGACAGACTAAGATTACAGCTAATTCAACAAATGCAGTATTTTTTGACAGAACAAAATATATTGGTTTTGAAAAGGCCACTAGCACCCTAGCTATGTTTGGTCATTTGAAGTGACTATGCCCTTGGTTTAATTGTTTGGGAGAAATATTCTTCTGGAAATCTCAATAACCAATTTGACCAAGTAAGTTGAATTTGGCTTGAGACTATGACCTGATGAGCAAAGTAGAGCTAACCGTGTACTCTTTTGGGCTGGGCATGTAAAGGTTGATTTGGTTAAGTCTCTTCCCAATCAGATATACAATTATAATAATGATAATAATAATAATAAGTCCTTTCCAAGATGTGTAAAGATCCCAAGAAATTTTCCAGTACAAGAAGCAAATTTAATTGTCTTTGTCTGTCTTCTGGTTTTCTTTTTGTTGCTGTAATGAAAAAGCTGACTAAAAGGCACTTAGGGAAGGAAAGAATTTATTTGGCTTAACTTCCAGGTTATAGTCCATTATTAAAGGAAGCCAGAGTAGGAATTCAAATGGAACTAAGATGCAGAAACCACAGAGGAACACTGCTTGCTGGCTGGCTCACTCTCTGACTCCCTCAAGCTTAGCTAGCTTTCCTGTACACCTCAGGATCACCTGCCTAGGGATGGTGTCACCCACAGTGGGTTGTTCCCTCCTTCATCAGTTGATAATCATAGCTATCTCCTGCAACATGCCCACAGGCCAACCTGATCTAGACAATTCTTCAATGAAGACTTTCCTCTCGGGTGACTCCAGAGTGTATCAAGTTGGTAATCAAAGCTAACAAGGACAGTTGCTGAAGATATTCATAAGGCAAGTAATTGTGCCAGTTCAGATCTTTATACTCTTGGAAGTAGGAAATAATGTGAAATAAAATAATGCCTTCTTTGTTACTCTGATATTTTTTACTGTTTCTGATGGCCAATGTAGAAAGAGAAGGAACATGAAACACAAGAGGCCTTGAATGAATCCATGAGTAGTGACATCAAGTTTCTATTTCTATATAGAGACTTTATTTTTCTTCCTTCATGTGTAGTCATATTATATTGATTTATTTAATCCATTTTGTAAAAATTTACTGAGTATCAACTTAAGACTTTGGCGGTATTCAAGGCAGATTAGCTCTGCACATGAGAGTTTAGCAATCTACATAGCCTCACCACTCCCTTTTAAAGAGTAAAGCCAGAGTTTTAAAATAAATTCATGCATGAACAAATTTAAGATTACAAAACTGTTTTATGTACATTTATGTAAATCTACTCCATTCTATTAAACAAGCCCTACAATGCATTATTTCTATTTTGACATTTTTTTTTTACTGCTATAGGAGCTGACTTGCTTGAGATTATTTAATTTGATTTACAATACTATATTAATTTGGTAGGTTTGGGAGTACTGTTACTGTATATCATTTTGGGATGTCATTTTATCCCAGGATTACCAGATTAAATAACTCTTCCTGTTTGTATTATAGGGAAATAAGCATAGCTAAGGAAAAAATGGACTGTGGTTCTCTNAACCATTCTTTGAAACATATCACTTCATTTATTTGTCCATTAATTAATTTATTTGCTGTACTGGGGAGTAAACTCAAGAACCTTGTGCCTGTTAGCACAAGTACTCTATCACTTAGCCAAACCTCAGCTTTAAACCACTATTAAAGAGTATTTTAGGAGCCACATATGCAGCTCAGTGGTAGAAAGCTTGCCTAGAATGCAAGAGGCCTTAGGTTTAATGCCCAGCACCAAAAATATAGAGTATTTTTTTCTCTTAAAAAATTTAAATATTAATGCTAACTACAGGGAGGAACTGATGACAAATATTTGGGAAAAATAAAAAAATTCTATGAGAAACACAAAATGCTAAGTTTGGAAAAAGAAGCAATGGATTATGCTCGGAATATAAAAGAGAGTACTTTGAGTAGTGTTGCTGGGCACTTATCTGAAGAGGCATTAAGTTAAGGTGAGGTGGCATTTGAGGTAAGAAACATGAACTTTATGGAAACAATAATCCAGAAGTATGGGTTAGAAAACTCTAGAAAGAGAGACTGAAAAATCATAAAGACACCAAAACAAAAGTGATCTAAGTGGGCAGGAAACATATCTCATTGGGAAATTTCTTTTTCAGCTTGTATAGGGCCCTGCGTTCTGTTCCTGGAACCACAGAAAAGAGCAATATTAGAATATGAAAGGGACAAAGACTACCCTCAGCTGGATGGGCAATAGAGCTATAAGTAATACTGAGGGAATTAGACATGGACCATTTTCTAGGTCTTTATTGTGCTTAGTAAGGAGTATAGGGGTGTGGTGAGTGTTAATTGTCAATCAATGGCCAGGACTTTGGCCAGGACTTAGAATCACCTATAAGATGCTAGAATCACCTCCAGACACATCTGTGAAAGGTTACCTATGTGTTCTGCGGTTTATTTTGATTCAGATAATTTAACATGGTGAGAAGAATCACTTATTTTAGGTGATATCATCCCCTGAGATGGGATTCTGTGCTGTATACAATTGAAAATGTGTGCTGAGTGTGCTTTTATCACTCTCTGGTTCCTGGTTGTAGATGTGATATGGTATCCAGCATCCTGCTGTCTTGACTTCTATGGGAGAATAGACTGTCCCCTTGAACTGAGAGCTGCAATAAACCCTTTCTCCTTTGAGTTGTTTTTGTCACAGAAACAAGAAAAGAAACTTGTTAAAAAAAAAGTGTTATCTTGGTTTTGACACATAAAGATTTTAGGCAAAAATAAGGTTTAAGTTTTAACAATATCACTGTAATGGTGAATGGGTTGTAAATAGCTAAGCGGGGAAGCAAGGAAGCCAACATAAAGGCAAACACTTTATGCTTTACAACAGTCTGGACTCAGTTA
>LZPO01118732.1:4380-15559 GCA_001675575.1 Neotoma lepida | reverse complement strand
GAGCTGGACTCCAATAATGTACCTCAGACTGTCTGCAAACCTGTCATCCTCCTGCCTCAGCCTCTAGAGTGCTGGGATTACAAGTATGCACCACAGCACCTGGCTGTGACAAGATGGTTAATTTCTTATTTGAATATTCATTGTTTGGGAGTAGAAATGCAGCTGGTTTCCTGTGTTAATTTTGTATCACGCATATCTGATAATGTTTAAATTCTAATAGATATTGGTGGACTCTTTAGTAATTTCTTCATGCTGTATGAATGTAAACAGGGGCCATTATATCCCCTTTCTAATTCAGATGGCTCTTATAGACATCCATTTTTTTTCCTACTCTTCATAGAAAATCTATCAGCTTTTTATTGTATAATATATTGCTAGTTTGGGGTTTTCTTTATGTATGGTCTTTATTTTGTTAAGGTAACTTCTGTTTATATTTTTACTGAGCGTTTTTATCATGTAAAGTTGACAAATTCTGTCAAATATTGTTTTACGTTTTTTGAGACAATCACTTGGTGTTTTCCTGCATTCTGTTGAAGTAGCATATCACATCAATTTGTGGTTATTAATCATCCTTGATTGATTGTCTTCTATTGTTTTTCTATGTTCTATCTTATTAATTTTACCTTAATCTTCATTATTTCATTCTTCTTTCTAAAATGTTGGTTTTAGTTTCTTCCTTTTTTCGTATCTTGAGATAGAGGGTTAGTTTGAGATTGTACATTGTGCATCATTCAAACCAGATTTACAAGTCAGCAAAGTTTGTTGGCAGTTTAGCATTTGGCAGGTTACTAATGCCAACAATGCCTAGGGTTATGATTCCCCTGAAATGATACTTTAGCTTATGGATAGAGTTAGTTAATACAGCATTTCTATACTCAGATACTGTGCTAACTGACATTTTTACATTTTGGCACATGGTAATAATTAGTAATATAAATAAGAGTTTGCAGCAAGACCTTTAAGTGTTCTATGGCCAACAACAAAATAAAATGTCTGACATTAATCTGTTGAATACAGTTTTATTATATTTAGATTCTCCAAACATATAAATATTTATGTGTGTATATGTAGTTATATATATATGTATTTATATAGTACATGTGCATAATAAATGAACAATATGATTTACTTCAATCTTGAAATTATTGTCATTTTGACACATAATGAATCTCTTGATCAAAATATTTTTTTTAAATTACAATAGACATTGTCCCAAAAAGTATTAGCTTTTGACTGAATATATAATTGAGCTCAGTTATAGAAATCACAAATAGTTAGGAAAATTTGTCCTTAAAATTTTCAAAAATAATTCAAATACATCCATTCCTATCAAATTCTTCCATCCAGGCAGTTGAAATGTGTGCCTTGGATAATTTGGTCACGTGTTTTCTGAGAAGTATGAAGAATTAACATAATTTGGTTGTTTGGAAAACCCATGTCTTGTGAAACTGTAAATCATTTTCATTGCTAAAGCCAGTCTTAATTAAATATATAACCACTTGTAGCTGAAATTGCCACAACTGGAATAGCAGATGTGTGGCAAAGCCAGTAGTCTCGGTTCACTTTGGGGAGAGTTTGTGCTTGAGAGCATTTCTGTTTACGCCTGAGTGCTGACTAATACACAGTATGCCTTAGCTAGCAAAACTGCAGTGGGAAACAATTCTTACTACATCCTGACTAGTCATTTTCTTGCCATGAAAATCTATAAATTTGGCATCCATGACTGACTGTGAATCCAGAAATGGTACAAACACTTGATGAAATTTTCTGAATTACAGAATTAAGGTTTGATGCAGAGGCCCCACATTTAAACTATTGAATTAGACCTCTTTTGCCTTAGTATGAAAATTGAAAATAAAACAGTTTAGCTGTTCTGTTGTCTCATAAGATCAATGTGAAACATTTGGAGAAGGCCAAAAAGCTTAGAGAAAAGTTTTTCACATTTTCCCTACAAAATGAAAAGCCTCTACAAGGCAGAAAATGTTGATTTGTTAGTGCTCTGTAGCCACAGGCTCAGGTGATGTACTTCAATATTTGCCTGTAAAGTCTGGTGTCATCCTCAGTAAGATTGTCACTTTGTCTGGAGCCAATGTCTATAAACATAAAATATTTGCTCCCTAGATTTCTACTCTTGTGATAAAGACCATGGCTAAAATCACCCTGGGATGAAAGGGTTTGTTTTAACTTACAGTTTCAAATAATAGTCCAGCCTGAGGGCAAGTCAGAACAGGAACTCCAGGCAGGAACCTGCAGGCAGGAACTGAAGCAGAGACCATGGAGGGGTGCTGCTTACAGGGTTTTCCTCTAAGACTTCCTTAGCCTGTTTTCTTAGACCACCCAGGACTACCTGCCCAGAGGAGGCTCAGTCCGCAGTGAGCTGGGCCCTCTGATACTGATCATTAACCAAGAAAATATCCTGCAGACTTGCTGACAGGCCAATCTGATGAAGACCTTTTCTCAACTGAAGTTCCTGCTCCCCAATGATTTTAACTTGTGTCAAATTTAATCATACATAATATAAAAAAGCAAAAGAATCTGTAACTAATTCAGTTCTAAAGATTAAACTCTTTATAAAAAAACAAATTTGTTTCAAAATATTTCCAGGTCAATGTTGTATTAACACACACAATTAGCAATTAATTTGTGAGCTCAGTTAACACATGCACAACTTTTTGTGTGTGTTAATTAAAAAAATTACAAATACCACATCAATATCATAAATAGGACTATAATGAGATATTAGGTTCTAAAACTTAAGCAATTAGAATTAAAGAAATTGAACTGAGGAAATAATAGTCACTTGATCATATTCTATCTTTGCCTGGGTTGATTTTGGAAAACAGGGGGTTTGTTTTGATGTAGGTCAGTAAAATACATAGCAAGTGGTGTCCTGTGCTGCTCTGCCATTTTGTCCTATTTGATTGTGAATACCCACTAAGACAATGTCCCCATCCCTATAGTGAGAGCCAGTTTGCCTGGACAGAGAACTCTGAGCCTAAAGGCCCTGGCTTCAGCTTAGCTTCCCAACACCTGTCCACAGCACCAATTTCCTGTCACATCCTAACCAACAAAAGGCAAACTTTTGATTCTATCCCTGCTCCACCCTCTTCCTTCTTAATTTTAGATTTCAATGTTGAAATAAGAAACTACCCCAGTCAATGGTAGCCAACGAAAACCAGTAGACCATGATCCCAAATTCCTAGAGTAGTCTCTTAGAGTCTATCCTAAGCAAGAGCATGTATATTAGTTCTTGAGGAATTTTTTTCTAAAGTAACAGTAGCCATGATTATCTCTACTCCAAACCTTCACATCCTTAGGAAATAAGAGCCAACCAAGTAGAAATGCAAGTGAGTGGGTTTGGGAAGTGCAATGGATGTGAAGAGAGTGTCCAGTGCCATGGGGAATTACTGTAATCTCAGCACAGAAAGGCTGAGGCAATGGGCTTACAAGACCTTCACAATAAAGAGAAAAAGAGGAGAGGAGAGAAGGGTATTGAAGGTCTCCTTCTGATGGTGTGATGCTTTACAACGAAAATACAACTTGAGTCAAATATGGAATTTTAAGTCATTCAGTTAGCATATTTGAGGAACTAAAAAGAAATTAATTAGATTTAACCCTATCATTTTCTTAATAACTTGGTTTATTTTTAATGATTTATTTCACTTTTAATTATATATGTATAAGTGTGTATCTGTGTGTAGGTATATTCATGTGAGTGTGGTGTGCCCTCTGATATGCAAGAGTCACAAGCAGTTGTAAGGCACCAGACATGGGTAATGGGAACCAAGCTCAGGTCCCCTGGAAGAGCAGTATGTGCTCTTAACCAATGAGCCATCTCCCCAGCCCCTTAATCCCAATATTGTAACCTAATACATACAAATCCTGTCATTTCAAACTGCAATCAATATTTTAAAAGTTGACACATTTTCTTTCTTCTTTTTAGTATTAAGTCTTTGAAACCCAAGTGTGCTTTGTATCCGTGGCACTTTTCAGTTGTAGCCACATTTCNAGGCCTCAGCAGTCACTTGAGCCTTGTGGGCCCCACACCAAACAATGCAACCATTGGGAGTCTTCAGAAACTTGTGGGCAAACTCTAACAGAAAAGAAAAGCCCCTGGCAGGGAGCCAACTCTCCTTGAGTAGGTAAGGGTGGTGGTGAGGGCAAGCCCCTGAAAATTACCCCAGCCCAGGCCTACCTTATGCCTAAGGTCTGTGGACAGCTTCTGACCTGCTCATGGGCATCCTTGTGAATGTTTTGAAGGTTTTGTCATTTACCTACAAAACAAATAAACCAAATTAGTCGTGAAGCCAACAGCCTATGACCCCAAACACCCAAGGCTCCAGTGGGAACAAAGGAAATTGGCCGTATATATCCTCAGAGCTGCCAAAGCATTTTATGGTCCAGCTGTGAACCTTAGCACCTTGAGTCTGCTAGGAACACACAGGCCAGTGACAAGCCTGGCCTTGGAAGAAGAAGCATTCGGGGCGATTTATTGTCTTTCAGTTGTTTTCAGAAATCANTGGAGCCTCATTAAGGAAAGGAAGAGGTTGGACTCTCTCCTCTAGTCCCTTTTATCTTCCTGGCTGTTTGGACAGGTGCAAAGGGTAGAATTAGCTGGTGTATTTATAGAATTCTGAGAGTGGAGCAAACCAATGCGAATTTGACCTTTAAAGCCAATGAACGAAGAGAGAGGCTTAGCTCTGGGGACACTAAAAAGCACATATTTCACTTTTTTCCCTCACCTGGAGAAGGTTTCTCGGCATTTGAAATCTGACATTTTTCACAGAAGGTACCTCAAGTCTGGTCCTTACTGCCCCTCACTCCAATTTCTGCGACAGAAATTGCTTTTTAACCTCCTGTCAGTCCATCATCAGTGGGTCCAGCATGGCCTGCATCAAGTCCATCTCCACTTACGCCATGGCTAGCAAATGAAAGTGTAAAATTTGCCCATTTTAAGACTTACAACTCATTCTCTCTCTCCTCTCTCTCTCTCTCTCTCTTTCTCTCTCATTCTCATGGAGAAACCCACAGGGCAGATAAAGCACAAGAACAAACAAGTGGTTAGAGCAAGAACTGAGGTTCGATCCTAGGCAGACTCAGTCTTAGTCCACGAACAAGAGCTGTCTCAGAACTACTGTGGCATACGTCACTCTGCATAAGGCTGTGAAAACAGTGTGTACCCCTTAAACACACCGCCCACCAATGAGTAACAAGAAATCAAATGCTTAGACACTTAGATGGCTCTTTAGCTTAGAACTTGCTAAGTTGAACAATGAAAATGCCCNGCTTGTGAAAGTATTTTGCAATAGTTCCCCNTAGACTTGAAAGTCAAGTCACACATCTGTATCAAGACCCACCCAAACAGCGTCTGGATTTTCACAAAACCTTGCCCCTGGGTTCCTTCAAACACTTCTGTTTGAAATGCTGTATCTCTGCAATTTTAGGGCCTGGAGAGATGGCAGAGTGGTTACGAGCTCTTGCAGAGGACCCAGGTCAGTTCTCAGCACCCTCTTGGTGGCTTATAACTGTCTGCAATTCCAGTTCTTGAGGTATCTCTTCCGACCTCAAGCACCAGGCATACATGTGGTACACAGACATATGCAGATAAAACATCTATACATATAAAATAAAAANGGTTTTAAAAGCACTTTTACGGTCTATCTTAGATGTCTTCATTTACCCCAGATCTTTCTTTTGTCAGGGTTCTCAAAAGAACCCTTAATGACATTACAGTCATTTACACTGTACACAGTGGCCAAGTTTCACACACATACTTATCTTCATGGATGTTAAGTTCCTTCAGGGTGAGTGCCATGGGTAGACAGACAGACCTAGGCTGGAAGCTGTAACCCCCTCTTCACTACCTATTTGACTGTGGCCAAATCAATGACTCCCCCTCCAGTCCTGCTAGTTCCTCTGTGTTCAAAAAAACCTAACAATGCTGAAAGTTGAGCACACTTCTTGGGGTGGCTAGAAAGAGCAAAAGGAACAGTAAATAGTAAAGCCACCAACACGAGGCTCCTTCTTCGTCTCTACACTCCTCCTCAGCATATGCCCCACACAGAAGCACATCTTGGAGCAGAAAAAAAAATGGTATGAGCTAAGCAAAGGGTGGTAAAGACTCACATTATGGCAAATTATCTCCCTTTGCTCACTCGCCCAATTGCAAGTATTCATTTCTGTTGAGAAGNTCTTGCCAAACGCTCCAGACTCAACTAAACAACGTGGAGACTTTGTATCAGTAAAACTGGCCCAAGCAGACCAGGCTTTGNGGGGAAGTCAAAATCGTTCCTGTATCCCTCNTATATTCTTTCGCTCAGGACTTTATTAGGTTGGGANAAGGAGAAGAAAGGATACAAAAGCTAGAGTGCCAGGGAAGCTCAGGGCTCCCAGCANGTACTTTCCAGGATTCNAAAAGGGAGCTTAGATATAATCCACAGCAGGAAAAAACAAAACAAAACAAAACAAAAAAACAAACCACATCTCTCTTGGAAACTAANTTCTTGGGAACAACTATAACTTGATTTATGTCATTCATTTTTCTCTAAAGTGCTTCATTTTATACCGATTTCAATNTATTATGGTAAATTAGTTTTTAAGCTGACAGTAAGAAGGTTTGGATTTGAAGCTGCACCATTCCTTCAGGCTCAAGTTCCTGTGAGGTACCACAGTTTGAATTGCCCCCTCCAGAAGGAAGGTGCTGAGACTTCTATGTTCAATATGATGGTCCTAAGGGGTGTGAGGGCGGTACAGTGTCTCTCCTGTGGATGCAACTAGGTGCCTTGTAGACCTGTCTCTTATACACATCTAGATGTGTATACCTTAGCACCTTGAGTCTGCTAGGAACACACAGGCCAGTGACAAGCCTGGCCTTGGAAGAAGAAGCATTCGGGGCGATTTATTGTCTTTCAGTTGTTTTCAGAAATCAATGGAGCCTCATTAAGGAAAGGAAGAGGTTGGACTCTCTCCTCTAGTCCCTTTTATCTTCCTGGCTGTTTGGACAGGTGCAAAGGGTAGAATTAGCTGGTGTATTTATAGAATTCTGAGAGTGGAGCAAACCAATGCGAATTTGACCTTTAAAGCCAATGAACGAAGAGAGAGGCTTAGCTCTGGGGACACTAAAAAGCACATATTTCACTTTTTTCCCTCACCTGGAGAAGGTTTCTCGGCATTTGAAATCTGACGGAAGTAAAGGAACATGAGGCATCTTCACAGCCTGGTCCTTCTAATATTTAATGATTAAAAAGAAAACACAAAATGATAGAATCAAATGAATAAATTCTGCAGCACAAGCAAGCTATGTAGGGAATACCTGCAGACCATGTGGAAAGGTTTCCTCTTAAATTAAACTTATCTGGGGAGAAACTACTTTTTCTCAGTGGAAACCAGAGGCTGTGCCATGGGGGACATGAGGAATCCTCTATGCACCTGTCTCTTATACACATCTAAGATGTGTATAAATGCTGGGATTAAAGGTGTGTACCACCACCGCCTGGCCTCAATGGTTAACTAATGATTACCTCCACCTTCTGATCTCAAGGCAAGCTTTATTTGTCAGAAACACAAACAAAATATCACACAACAGGCCTCCTCANATCTATACTTGTACAGAGGTATACATATAGACAGACACAGAGTCTCATATTGCTCTTATCAATTCTTTCTAATATAACTGCCTATGAACCATCAAAACCAGTTTAAATAAAAGTAAAAGATATAGACACACCACCATTTGACTCAATGGTCATTTTAAAAAACAAAGCAAACATAAAAATTCATTTGGCAANTTGCATCTCATCCATTATGAATGGTTCCATTTTATTTTAGGATGAGAAAAAAAAAGACTTCATTCCCAAGCATTTATTNTACTTTTCCTTGTTAGAAACAAGGACATTTTCTCTGTGATAAACTTGTTCCAATGAAAGAATATAAATGACTTCCTCAACTAGAACACAGGTCTTCTGCAAGTCCTAACTGTGATGATCAGGAAATGGCAATGTTCCACTGTCTTGTGTTTGCTTGTTTGTTTGTTTTTGTTTGTTTTTTGAGGCAAGGTCTTGACATGTAGCTCAAGCCAGCATCCAACTTCCAATCCTCCTGCCTCAGCCTGTGAAGTAGCTGGGATTACAAGAATACAACATCTCACCTAACTTAGTAACAGTCTTAATTTCATAATAACTATCGCTAAGATGTTGGTTTTGGTCATTCTGCATCTTAGTTAGTTCTGCTACCCATGTTATTTTCATATGCATCATCTTCATCATCACCGTCTATTACATATTTCAGATCTGCCACTGCCACCACACCCTGCACATCCTGCTTCACGAGGGGTCCTGAAAAACTCCAGTAACAATTCCTTCATCCCGGCCTTGCCTGCTGACAGGCTCAGGAGAGGGTCCACATCACCCAGCTCCTCACAGGACACTTGCAGCTGCANTGGCTCCCATCATACCCAACNTACACACCCAGCTGTGCTCTCCAGAGAGCTCCATGGCAACGATTCAGCTTCAACAGCATGCCATGGAGAATTCTAAAGGCTAGATTTGTATGTGTATTTGTCCTTTGGAATCCCTAGATTCAAATGGTCTTTTCTCTGACTTATTCCATCCTATTTGTTAGGATTTAATGGCAAGTTCAATGTCACTAAAACAAAGGTGCTTGCAGCCATGTGATTATTTCTATGCCAAAAAGTTCAAAGACAAAAGGGACCTACATTCTGGAACATAGTTGCATGTATATCTCATAAGAAGATAGGAGAATGAGAACAAGAGGAAGAACAGACAAGGCTGCCCACATTAGAGGATCATTTCCTTGATTATTCTAACAAATAGATACATGCCATCAGGAAGAAACAAGTTTTAGGTAAAAACCAAACTTGAAGACTAGAATATGGTTTTTATAATTCTCAATGCACATTATTTTCTAAACTTTTCTCATGTACTATTCTATATAATGGGACTTCACTAAGAATTCCACAGGTGGGAATTTATTTTACAACTTAATCTTTCTCATTTAAAATGTTTCAGTGTGAAAAGGTGAGCAAGAGAACTACAATGCTCACTCTAGCATTCACTTCTAGTAATCTCATTTGCATATACCCTGGCTTTTCTAGGAAAATAATAAGAACATGGTAGTAGAATTATCAGGAAAAAAAATGTAAATCTCATTGTCCCAAATGATCTACCTATACTGGGAACACCTTAAATGGAGATAGTAAATAATGATATGCAAAATAGATAATTTAGCAGAGACTATAACGATAAAAATAATTGTCACATGTAATCACAAAAACAATACCTTTAAAAGTTATTTTTTCTTTCTTTGCTTCATTTGTTTCCTCTGAGATGAGGTCTGATTGTGTAGCCCAGATTGGTCTTGAATTCAGAAGCCTCCTGAGTGCTGAGGTTACAGGTGTGTGTCATTGCACCTAAGCAACTTTCCCTCCTAATGCAGAAAAATCTGTGGTAACCAATGAATAATAAGCACAGGNACAAAAAACTGAACCAATTTTTTTAAAAATGACATTAAAAATTCAAATGATTATTAAGTATACTGACATGTTTTATTCTCATTTGAAATCTGACGGAAGTAAAGGAACATGAGGCATCTTCACAGCCTGGTCCTTCTAATATTTAATGATTAAAAAGAAAACACAAAATGATAGAATCAAATGAATAAATTCTGCAGCACAAGCAAGCTATGTAGGGAATACCTGCAGACCATGTGGAAAGGTTTCCTCTTAAATTAAACTTATNTGGGGAGAAACTACTTTTTCTCAGTGGAAACCAGAGGCTGTGCCATGGGGGACATGAGGAATCCTCTATGCACAGCCCAGGAGTGACCCGACACATTTGTCAACCCTAGAGCCCAGCCGCTCTGGCTCATCCTCCTCTCGCCCTCTTGACTTCCTACCCTCTCCCATCCTAACACAGCTGCACGCTCCACATTACAGCAATTTTTAACCACTTTGGTCTCACCACGTCCATCAAACCACTTCATCATTCAGATCTGGAAAGTCACTTTGGTCTTCACATTATCTCCATCACTCAGTGTCCTCCATCCGCTTATCCAGTCGTCCTGCATTTTTGTTTTATTGAGTATCACTTGGCAGCTAGTAGTATGTTAGGCTAGGATGTACAGAAAGATAGAATATAACTTCCGTCTTCTCTAGCCTTCTGTTCTAAGCAGGAAGAAAGGAAGAACATAGAATGTTAGAAACGAGGATGCTCTTGGAGGAGAAGGTGCTTATGCTGAGGACAGAACAAGCCACAAGAATTAGGCTGAAGGGGGCTGGGTAAGACCACATTCTAAGGGATCCAAAGTGAATGATAAAACACATTCNAGGAGTGTGTACCCAAAATGAGCCAATGGTACACCTCATCGCATACCAAAAACAAAAACAGATAAAAAGAGTCTCCTTCTCCTCTGTAAACCGTGACTGGCTCATTTAGTTGCTCAACAAGAACTTGGACAACACCTTCCTTCCAAGTCCTTCTTGCTCCCCCCTTCGCCCCCCCCTCCCCCATGTAATCCAGGGACACAGCTGCCAGCTTTGCTTTGGTATCTAACATTCATTATCTTCTTGCTGCTTTCAAACATAGGCGCACNGATACTTCTCGCCTTCCTGAAACACATTTCCCTGGATAGCTGAGTGAGTATTTCCCTGGAGTCTCTGTTTGAATGTCACCAGAATATGTTAGAAACTTCAAATCCCCCCAAACACTATCTTAAACAATAGATCTAAATAGATAGTTTTCTAAACAAGGCATAGAAATGGACAACGCTGGTCCATTAAAATATCGAACATCACTGATAAACAGGGAAATGCAAATCAAAACAAAATACACCCTTATTCCAATAAGAATGCCTATCATTAAAAACACAAACGTTAACAAGTGTTGCTGAGGACATGGTGAACAAGGGACCCTTGTACACTGTGGGTGCTAGTGTAACTTAGTACAACTATACTGAAAACAGTTNGAAAAGGGATGTTGTTGTAGAATATTAAAATGTGTTACTTTTGTTTATGTTGTATTTGTTTAACTNTGTGAAGCTGTGTTACTGTGCTTGGGTAAAACACCTGATGGTCTAATAAAGAACTGAATGGCCAATAACAAGGCAGGAGAAAGGATAGGCAGGGCTGGCAGGCAGAGAGAATAAATAGAAGGAGAAATCTGGG
>LZPO01118729.1:2134-15609 GCA_001675575.1 Neotoma lepida | reverse complement strand
TGCCCATTAAACTCCTTTCCAAAGACTTCACCACAAAACAGCTTCACACAAATTCTTCGGTTGCCTTGCTAGCAACTATCTGTGCTTACAAGTCTATCAATTCAGCCTTTCCCATCCAACTCTGCCTCTTGGATAGTCACTAAAATGCCATGTATCCTTCAGGGAAGTTTAAATTCTTTCTCTGATCCTCACAACAATAAATCACTTCTTCACTTCAGAGCCAACAACTCTAAAAACATATATAAATAAGAACTTGAAAGATAAAACCACCCTGCGCCAAGCATTCTAACAGGCATTTTACACACCATGATTCATTCCATCCTTGTTAATGCAATCCCCATGGCAACATTATATTTTGGAGATATATGGTCAAGTTCTTACTAAGTGATTCATCTCAGGTCTCTACTGCCACACGGAAGCCAGGATCCAAATCTAGCACTCTGCCATACCAATGTCAATTTTTTAATGTTTTGCTAAATAATTTATATAGTTGGTTGTTTACACATTTCTCCCTCAGAATGCTGCAAGCTCTTAGGGAGCTAAGAATAAGTCCAAGAGCTAAGAATAAGTCCATACTCTTATCCCAGCAAACATACACATGCCTATATCTACACTCTAGATGTGTCACACACATGCACACCTGTGTGTGCGTGTATACACCCACATATACCTACTTGTGTGACTTGAACAACAATGTGTCGGTGAATAAGGGCAGATAATACACAGGCGTATTAAGATTCACTGAAAATGTGCATGCTGGTCTTATTATAAATATTAATACAAAAAAAGCAACTGTGTTGCTGTTCCTGTGAAACTTCCAAGTACAGAAGACAACAACATGACATCAGCAGCAGAATTTAGCAGGCTAGAAGAAGCTCACCAGTGAGACAAAGATAAATTTATGTAACCAGGAAGAATCCAACCCAGAAAGGTCCATCCTTAACTGCTTGACTCTGAACATGTGGCCGTTGATTGTAGCCTGGATGATTATCTTTGGCAGGTGGCATTGCTCTATCAAACTCAGGATGTCCTTTCTCCCTAAATGGCCTTTCTCCATAAAGAGGCCACCAGCACTTCTGGCTTCCCCTTTGGTTCCTGCTTCTAGCCAGGACTGCTCAGGTCCTTTTCATCTTGCTGGGATTCTGTGAGCCACAGAATTCCCCTACAACCTTTTTCCATAGACGTTTTTCTGCTTATGCCAATCGAAGTAAGACAGTGGCTTAAAGTCAAGAATCCCATCTCTTCCAATTCAGGGCGATCACCAAACAGTGGCCTAACCTCCACAGTTCCATTTATAAAGACACAATGGTGTTTTTATTGGGTGGATCTTAATCCTCAGGGAATTTATAATTCTTTGAGGTATGGTTGTAGCAAACCAAAGGATACAACACACGTGATCTAGAAAAGGAAGGGCAGTGGAAACAGTCAACAGCTACATTCCTGAAACACTGCCAAGGAATCAAAGTGAGGAGGAGACTCTGCTGCCCTGCAAATGACCAACAATTAGTACAGAGTCCATGATAAATATTACCCAAAGTCAATATATTGTGAGTTTTCTCTTTTGTTACACTATAGCCTAAGAGAAAAAATTGTCCAAGACGGTGTAAAATACTCAGACGATCATGACGGATAGAAACTGATGTGTTTTAGAAACAGCATAAAGAAAAGCGCTAAGGAATCAGAGTTAAAACACAAAAAAGAGGGTCAACAATTATACAAATATATATATATACATATATATACATATATATACATATATATATGTATATATATATATATAATTCCCAGAGGAAGTTGGAGAAAAAGAGGCCAAACTCAGGATACATTTGTTCCTCATACTCTTGGCTATTATTTTCTCCTATTGGCCACAGGGATGGGTGCAAGTAGATAGTAGTTCTCTAATCTTTCAAAACATATCATGACTTTATCACAAATATTGTGTGAGTAGTGTATAATCTTAGTGAATAGAGAAGGTATTCACTTAGCAAAAGAAAAAAATTCCAGTAACTGTAGCATTGTTTTACCTTCTCTCTAGAAAGCTAATAACTGTGATGTCTGCCAGTTTAGAACAGAAATATTTAAAAAACAAAAGACTCTAATGGAGAGTGCTCCCTTTAAAACTCAGCTGGGTGTATCAACAAAAGGGAAGAGAGGATTGTCTCAATTGTCACTTTGTTGTTTTATTCCCTTCCTGTTCCCCACAGAAACAGAATGAGTACTTAAAAGCAATGGTAATGATTGCAAACTCCAGAGTTCCCACTAATGCTTTGAATAGGCCCTTTCATAGAGCAGCAAAAAAGCAAGCCGCAAGCTAGATGATATAATTAGAGTATCCGAGATGAAATACTCTGCTTGATGACTTTAAATACCTCGTCTTAAAAATCCACATTTGCGTATTGTTCTGCTGTAGATCTTAAATGCATTGAAAGCTTGTTCCCTAATTGATAGCACTATTAGATGGTGGTGAGCACTCTAGAAGGTAGGACCTAGTTGAAGGACATAGGTCATTGGGGGTCATTGCTCTTGCTTTGCACGATAGTCTCTCCCTTTCTGCATTCAGGCCACCATAAGGTGAACAGCTGTGCCCCACCAAACTCTCCCCATTAGGCTCTTTTTTGCCGTGTCCCAAAATCAACAAAGCCAAGTGGTCATAACTAAAACCTCTCCAAATGTGTGCTAAAATGGTCACGTCCTTAACGTGTTTATCTCAGCTATAGGAAAATCAATACAAGTACCTGCTTATCAGAACCACTGAGTCTAAAATATTGTACATAAAAATATACTATGACATATACACCTAGTGTATATACATAGCAGTACACAAGGGTGATATTCAGTCATCTATTAGAACCAGTAAAATCATTCTGCTCTGTGATTTGTAGTGAAATTTATGAATTAATAGTAAGATCCTAAAGTCACTCAGCCATTACTTTCAAGTTATTTTCTGATTCTTAAATTAGTAACTAGTAGAGAAAAACAATCAGCATTTGTAATATCTTGACAGTTGCTATTCCTCACTTGGAAGAAACCTGTACTATTACAGAGATTCAAGTAGTGAGAGGGTAAAAGGGCCAAGAACCCCCNGTCTGAATTCAGGGGAATTGACAACTACTAACCTGGATGCATTGAACTTGATGAACCCCAATCAAGATGGCTTCATTCCTTTCTCAAGGGTGCTTGCCGGCTTCCCATGGCTGTCAGTAACTAAGAAACTTCTTACCTTGGCTTCCAGAGCAGTGCTTCGTGGAACTCCCATCTGTGTGTCCCAATCCATTCCTCTTTTACAACTACCATGCTCCTTCCACTTCCACACCAACACGAATTTCTCCTTTAGGTATTTGGTTCACTGTCACATTGTTTGGAACTCCCTTCATCCCCACCTCTGCAGATCAATCTAATGTCACAGCCCATTTAACTTAACAATCCAGACACTTCTCATGGCTCAGTCTGAATTCCCACCACAGATTTTAATGTCTTGAATGACTTTCTTCCTCTTCCTTCCCTCACTTCCCTCCTACTCTCTTGCTTGCTTTCCTCTTCTAAAGATTAAGAATTATGGGTACTTTGCTCACAACTATACAAAAATCAAAATAACGTAAGTGTTCATATGGAGGCTGGAGAGATGGCTCAGCAGTTGAGGTCATGTACTATTCTTACAGAGGACCAGAGTTTGGTTTCTAGAACCCATGTGGAGCAGTTCACAACTGCCTGGGACTCCAGTTCCAGGGGATCTGATGCCCTCTTTCTGGAATCCATTGGTACCTCCACTCACACATGCACATACTCACACACAGACATACACATACTTAAATATAAATATATGCTTATTAAAACTTACAAAAATACATAGTTTATATGCTGATGCCCTTAAAACAGCTACCAAGTCTGTTCAGTGAATATTTACTAAGCACCTACATTTTCAAGGCACTGAAATATGAGATAGACCAGGTCACTGCCTGTCTTTGAGCTGCCTATCAATAGCTGAGGGCAATACAGAACAAACCAGTGCATGAACAGATAAGAAGCATGAAGGCTGTGACAACTGCTGGGAATAAAATTAAAAAGGTGATATCAAAGAGAGTTAGGATGGCTTCTTCAAACTGGTTCATTAACCAAGGCACCAAATAAGAAATTGATATTTCCAGATATGCTAGATATTTCCTTAAATTTTTTTACTCCCAAGACCTTGGACACATTCAGAAGCAGCCATCCATCGACAGCATACAAATGGAAAGTCCAATGAACTACTGTCACTGGAGGTGGCGGGGGTGGGGGGAAACAATGGTTCAGTCGATGCTCAAGATTACTCAGACTGACATATTTTGCTTTCCTTGTTTTGAAGAGAATCAAAACTCTTACTTCTCTGTCTTCTTTTTACTAAAACAGAAATAGAAGAAATTCTTTCAGGGGGCAGATGATGTAATCCTTCTGATTTGGCTTCAGCCCTATACCATGTACCTCATGCCCACGTCCAAATCTGGCCTGGTCATAGGGATGCAAGACCAGGATGGACTTGTGATACCCATGGTTCAGGAGGCATTGGGGAACTCAACCAGGATTCTAACAGGGAAAAACAATGGAAAAATGGGCCCACCTCAGCCTACCATGCTGTTATGCTGTGTGTGCTCTACCCATTAGAGTAACCCCTCCTCCCAGCTCTGTCTCAGGTTTGTCACTCTTGTGTCAAGTGGCATCAGAGTTTGTCTTATTTAACTTCTTATCCTTTCTAGTCAGCTCTGCCCTCTGCAATTACTTCCACCATGACAAAGAGTAGTGCCACAAAATCAGCAACAAGGTTTCCATTCTCAGCAATACAAAACGTGTTGAGGAAGCAGCCATTTTCTTCTTTATGCATTCTAGATAAATACCCCACCACTGAGCTATAGCCCCAGCCCCATTGTTACTTTTTACATTTGAACTAAGTGGCCTAGGCTGGCGTTGAACTTGTCCTCTAGCTCTAGCAGGCCTTGAACTAGGGGTCCTACCACCTCTGACTCCTGAGCGAAATGAGTTACCTCATGTTCTTTTGAATCTGCCTATGTGGACTGGCAAGCAAGAGTGAGACAGAGAGTGACTGGCATTAAGAGAGTTCTTGCTTGTTTTAAGCTCTTATCTGATGCTGAGAGAATATACAGAGGCCACTGTGGGCCAGGAGGGTCTGAATCCCGAGGCAAAGACCTTGCCTTGCCAATGTTGTCTCCATACAAAGAATCTCTCTTCTCTGGGGGTTCAGGGCCAGGTTGGATGATGGTGAATTCTGTAGAGCTTCTTGCTAGGTGAGTCTCTACCTCCTCTGACCTGAATTATTCAATTAGTAACAACCTAAAGAGACATTTTAAATTGTCTACTGTGGGCATGTTCAAGCAGACCTGCTTCATTCTGACACTGAACAGGGACGTGACCTGCTGGAGCTCACAGGTGACAGGCTCTTCAGAGTGGAATAACACAAAACCTAGAGGGACACAGAGTACATGTGCCATGGTGAAAGTTTAACAAGATATTTAATAACTCAAACCTATTCTCAAAATAACAATAAAACTCAAGGAAAATGCACAGGGAATTGTGATTGGCCATCACTACAATTAAGGTTTAGGGTTTTCACTGACCATCAGTAACAGTAATTATCACAAGAGTAGTGGCAGCAAACATTTGTTGAGCATTTACCATGTCCTCGGTCTCATTTTAATCATTTAAAATATGTTTTGCTGGTTTGCCTTTGTTTTGTTTGACACAGGGTCTCATCGTGTATCCTAGACTGGTCTCAAGCTCAGGATTCTCCTGCCTCCACCTCCTGGGTGCTGGGATTACAGATATGTACCATCTATCTCCTTAAATGTAACAATAACTTATATAATCTTCACAAGACTCATGAAGTACATTATTGGCAGCCATATTCAACAGGGAAAGAAATGGAGGTACATGGATATAACCAAATGAACTAATGTGATATGATTGTCAAAAATATTACTATGACCTTAGCTACTGCTTGAGAATAGTGAGCAAGACAGTAGAATAGAACAAGATAGAGAGTAAGCCATCTCTCCTTTGTTCACATTAGACTGCAATGAGGTTTTTGTGTTCTTTGTTGTAGGCAAAATAAAGCCTAAGGGAAGCAGCTCAGACAATGAAGAGTGCAATCCTTTTTAGAGAAGTAGTCAGTGGGAAAGATGGTGGGCTCAGACCTCCAGAAGGAAAAGAAGGGCAGACAGTGTGTGCTAGTGGGAGGGGAGTTCAGACGATTGGAGGTGTCAGAACAAGGCACCTTGTGCCTTCATTTTACATTAACCTGCATGAAATATATAGCCAATCCTGCAGTGATGAGCAAGGCTGTGTCCGGGGTAGGGAAATAAGGAAAAGCGGGGTCCTAAGAAGGACAAGAAGATGGCTGAAGCACAATTTTAGGCACCTCAGATGTCACTCAGACCTTGTTTTTGAGACTCCAAGAATCTCTCCAGTTTGCTCACAGTCCCTTGCTCACCAGTGCTGTCCTAGCTACATTTTACCTTAACAGAGGACCCACCCTGAAACATGAGCAATTGCTGTCACAGGACAGTTTTATGTGACACATCACAGACATGCCCTGCATCATCAACACCTTTCTCTACTGCTCTGAGAGCCACAGCTCCATTTATATGGTGATTCTCGAATTTTTTTCTGAAGCCCATGAAAATCAGTCACCAAGAAAATGGGATCATCTGTGCATTGGTGGCTTTAGTGCTGTAGCCACTGCTGTTGTTTGACAAGTAGCCTCAATTATCATCACCCTGCTGGTGAAATGTACCTGAGAATAACCTTCAAAGCTATGCTTTGGGCTATGAGGTGATGGTGCTGAATCAGAACACATTTGGGGTGTTGTGTCATTTATCTATTAAAATGTTTCCAAAGACTGAGGACTCATTGACAGATAATGTCTTGTTTACAAGTGCATCCTTGGGTTTTAGACTCAGCAGCAGCGAAGCATCTGAAATGCCTTCTGCTCCAATCATTGCTTGATGCTCATTGCATACAAATCAGAGCAAATTCTGAATGCAAATCGTCTTTAATCTTGGCTGAATCAGGCTGACAGAACTCATAGAAATATAAACCAGAAAGAACAGGAGAGTTAGCCATAGGAATGAAGCCTGTAATTCAGCATCCCACTCTCCATTCTGCATCCCACCTCCTCGCTCAGCATCATCCAGCATCACTTTATCTTCAGGTATTTTCATTGGTCTGTTTTATTTTTGCTGTTATTATTGAGACAGGGTCTCATGTACCCAAGGATAGCCCCACATATGCTATTGTAGCTGAGGACGACCTTGAACTTCTGATCCTCCCTCCATCTCCAAAGTACTATGACTACAAACATGGACTCCTGCACCTAGGGAGGATCAAATCCAAGGCATGACACATGATAGGCACACACTGTAACAACTGAACTGTGTTCCTAGTCCCTAGGTGTTCCTTTTGTTCTAGACTTTTGATTGTTGCCATAATAACTGAAATACGTATTTCTGATAAAAATTTTTAATTCATACATGAACATATAAAAATTGCATGTGTTAGCAAAGCACCACATGATGTTTTGAAATATATATTACATAATGTTCAAATCAAGTTATAGTTATATCTTAACTATTTGTCTCTTCTGTGTGGTGGAAACTCTAAAGGCCCATCCTTCTGAAATATATATTACTATTACATGTAGTCGTCCTACTGTGCACACTGGAATTTCTTGCACCTATCTAACCACAAATTCCTTGGTCATTGTCTCCCCATCCCTCCCTAATCTTTACTCTCTACAGACTCTAGTCAGTATCATTCTACTCTAACCTTCGAAAAGATCAGCTTTTGGGGATTTCACCTGTGAGGAAAATCACAAGGTACTTGTTCGTCTCTGCCTGGCTTATCTCACTAGAGTAAGGGCTGCCTGTTCTATCCCCCTTGCCTTGAATGACATGATGGTTTTATAGCTTAATACTAGTCCATTGCCCGTATGTATCACACTTTCTTTATTGATTCACCGAGTGCTAGGCACTTATTCCCATGTCTTAACTGTGGGGAATGGGGCTGTAATAACCAGTGAAACAAACGTCTTTCCAACATACTGACTCTCTTTCCCTTTTATATACTCAGTAGTGGAATTGTTGGATATTTTTAATTTTAGAATGACTTTCATACTATTTTCCACATGGCTAAACTGGTGACACATATTCTTACAACAACTAGTTCATCCCATTATAATCATTTGATATAAGAGCTGCTTCACACTATAAACTACCTACAGATTACCCGACCCTGTTGCTATGATCTAACGTTCACTTCTACCAAGGCTATAAACTATATAATATATTGCCATTAATTTATGTGTGAACATCTGGTTGATTTTAAATAACTAAAAAATAAAGGTAAGGTCTTTAAGGAAGAGGACTAGGGAGGAGGTGTAAGAGAGGGCAGTGGGGGCAAACAGGAGCCAATGATTATAATTAGGGATGAATATGCCCCAATGCCCATTATTTTCAACAATTAATATTTGGTATTTTTAAAAGACTACATTTAATATATTTAAAAAAATTAACCTACGTAATGGCAGTGTCCTTTATTTGTCTTTTATTCCCAGTAGATCTCTTTCCATCTGGTAGAATTTCCCTCCAGGCAGAGCTCCATTTGAGCATGGCTAGTACTACAGAGCTAAATTCTCTGTGTTTAATCCTCCGGAAGTACTCCTTATTAGCCCTCATTTTTAGAAGCATGTTATTATTTTTTAATATGGAGTTTGAGACTGACGGAGTACATTTTCACAATGAAAAAGAGACCACCATTCCACTGTCAGCTACTTACACATTCTGCTCCAACAGATGTTTCTTTCCTTCTGGCTGACAGTGAGATTTCCTTCTAGCCTTTCAACTTCAGCAAATATGCCTAGGGATGTCTCATTTAAAAAAAAAAACCATCCATAACTATAATCATTGATTTGTACATTCCTGTTTTGTACCAATTTCTGAAAATTTCTAAGATTTTCCAGCTATATTTTTCTTAACATGTGTCTTCTTCGTGTCAAAGATTACGTTAATAGTGTCAGGTCACATGACCTTGAAGTCATAAGGAAGTTCTTTTCTATTTTTGTCTTTATGACTCACTTTAGATGACTTTTAGAGACTGTTCACCAAATATCTTTTATCTTACCGTAAAGTTTCTAAGATCCTAGCCATTATATTTTTCCTTACTTTTATCTGTTTATTTAAAGATTTTTAAATGTTTTTTTCTTATTTTCTTGAAATTCCCAATTCCTTTATCCATTTGCTTGTCTTTTCTTGTGAACTCTTTACATGTGTGTGATAGCTAATCTAAACTACTTGTCAGATAGTTGCAATAGAAAGATTCTGTGTTCCTCTAATATGTTTTATGCTAGCTTTTCTTGATTCTGATCAGTAATTTTGAACAACCCTAATCAAAATAACTATATATAATATAGCCATATAACTGAGTTATTCATTGTAAAATTTTAGAGTCTTCAACNTTCTTCTGCAGATTACTGAGTCTTATGTTCACAGACAGCTAAACTATTTACAAGCAATGCTCACCATATTCAGATCTCATACTTTTTTTAGTGAGAATATGCCTATCTTGGTGTCCTCCTCCTAAGAGTAGGGTAAATTAATCAGTTGTAATATACATGCCACTATTATTATACCTTTCATTAGCTGGTAACTATATAAAGCCCAAACCTCTTACATCTCATATGATAGATGGGCTTTTAAATCTCGTCTAGGAAAAGTAGACTCCCCCAATGCAAGATTGTTAAAAATCTCTCCAAGTGATGCCCACTGATTTTTCAAGGATAAATTGCTGTAGAATTCATGCTACAAATTGCCATATAATTTAGGAAGCTAGAAGTTCTGAGAAGCCAACATAAGACAAACAGAATTCAAAGATCTGACCTTTACCTCTTTATAAGTTGGCTCGGGAGGGAAAACTCAATGTCCACAAATACAGATATGGGGATTTGGAATAGATTATTAAAGGACTATACTAATTAAACCAGTAATGGTGTGGTGCAACTCATGCAAAGAATAAGAACTTTAGCAAACATCAAAAGAAAAAAAAAGCATCCAGATCAATTTCATAAATTCAAAAGATACATGATTTGATGATGTATTACCATGATTAGGTCTCTGCATAGTGCTCATATGATGTTTAACCCAGGTAAGTTTTAGAGACATGTCCCCACCAACTAAAAAATATCCTCCCATTGGAAATTCTTTTTGTAGGGTGAAGGATGTAGTTTTCTGATGGCAGGTCTCTAAGTGAAGGACACACACATATATCACGTCTTTATCCTCGGTTTATTCTCCATTCAGCCTGTCAGACATGTATACCTCAAGCCTTGCTGTGTAGCCACAAAGCCCTAGCCCACATTACTGGCTTTCTGGTCAACTGATTCCAGAAGCTTGGGGCACTAAAAAGAGAGAGAGACAAGATCCTGGGAATTCAAATTAAACCATTTCTAAGGTGAAGTTTTCACAGAGGTTGACAGTAGAATAGGTACTTAAAACTGATGTGGCCATCTGGTCACCCTTAAAAATTATAATAGGGGGCTGGAGACATGGCTTGGTGGTTAAAAGAGAAGGTACTGCTCTTGCATAAGACCCAAGTTTAGTTCCCAGTACCCACCCACGTAGGGTGGCTCACAGTCATTTGAATCTCTAGCTCCTAGGGATCCAACATTTCTTGTCCCCACAGGCACCTGTATTCATGTGCATGCACACTTGCATATGTACACATACACACACACACACACACACACACACACACACACACACACACAATCTTTAAAGAAAGAATGAAAACAGACACTGAGCAACACAGGGCAGAGTCCTGATGACTCCATTTCAACCTGAATCCAGCAATCTTGATGGCTGCTCCTGAGCTTTCAGTTATTATTTGACAGGGTAATTACTCTCAATTGCCCGTGAGACATTTCACTGAGGTGGAAATACAGAATGAGTATTTGTGACCCCAGAATCCCTATGCTGCAGTCATAAACCCCAGGGTGGCTGCAGTCAGAGGAAGGGCTCTAAGGGAGTAATTAAGGGTAAAGGAAGTCAGAGGGCAGAGCCCTGGTCCCACAAGACTGGCAGCCTAATAAGGAGACACTCCAGAGAGCCAGAGCTGTCCTCACTTTTCCACAGACAGAAGGAGAGGCCATGTGAGGACAGGGACAGAACAGGAAGGCAGCCCTCACCAGAAAATGCACATTCCGGCTTGTTGATCACGGGCTTCCTGCCTCCAAAATAGTGAGAAAATAAACGCCTGCTGTTAACCAGTGGGATTTTCTTTGCAGTAGACCCAGCAGCCAAGTAGAGTTTGGGTCACTTAAAACTATGAGTCCTGAGCAATCCAGGAAGTAAGGTTCAAAGAGAGATGGCCATTGTGACCTTGTCATACCAGCTCACTCTGCCAGCACCCTTCCCTTCAATTGAAACCCAAAAAACGATTCCAAAGAGCCTATAACAAGGGCAGCAAGAGAACTCATTCAAATGGAAAATGCATGGTACCAACAAAGGCCACTCACAGGCACTTTCTAAACTCTCAGTTTTACCTTTTCAAATGTTTCTCTGGCAAAAACAAAGGTTTCAATTCAACCTAAAGGGCTGAGCAATCACGTGACTGGCACCAATTATTCACTTAACCATGCATGCATTAAGCCTCAAATAACTACCTTTTGCTCAATCCAGACCCATATCAGACCAGGCCATTCGAGACCATTTAAACATGGTACAAGAAGGTTAACAGCAAAGATGGCAATGAACAGCTCTCCACAAGAGGAGACACTTTCAGGCAGAGTCAAATACCCAGAGTTCCAACTACCATCATAGTTATCTATGTTAGTCAGATTTCTGGTGCTCTACCAATGCCAACCTTCAGAGGAGGAAATGATTTTAGTGACTTGGCATTGTTGTGTGGGCCATATACCATGGTGGGATCACAGGGAAGATGCTACCTGCTTATGTTGTAGCCAGAAAGGAAAGAGCCAGGAAAGAGCCGGGATTGCAACCTCCTCTTTAAGGGCACACCCCAATGACCTAACCTCTTTCCATTAGGCCCCTCCCCACTTCCCAATAGCACCATAGGTTGGGGACCAAGTTTTTAACACAGGGGCACCAGACTTACTTGAAGCAATGGTTCTAAATTGAGCCTACTTCTGGATCACCCGGGAGGATTAAGGCAGTGGTTCTCAACCTGTGGATCACGACCCCTTTGGGTCACATATCAGATATCCTGCATATCAGGTATTTACATTATGATTTATAACAGTAGCAAAATTATAGTTATGAAGTAGCAATAAAATAATTTTATGGTTGGGGGTCACCACAACGTGAGGAACTGGATTAAAGAGTCACAGCCTTAGGGAATTTGAGAATCTCTAAGGTCTAAAGTGCTTCTCTGGGTCTTTCTCTTTCCATTGGTATTTCAGACTCTGGTAACCTGATGTTGGGCTCCAGATTTTAAATTTCTGTCCAGTTGCCTGGGGCTAATGTTGCTACTGAACTAGGGAACCATACTTGAGACCTTTGACTAAGAAACTCAGGAGAGAAGGTATCACTCTCCTCCAGTGGGAGGGCTCCCTGCTGTGTTTTATCAACCCACACTCAGCAGGTGTGAGGACATTCTGGCTTAGGTGCCACAAGCCTCCCATCTTTTGTGATGGGGCCATTTCTTTGAGAGACAGTTCCCTATGAAGTACTCACAGAAATCCTGGTCCAGGACCAGTACCCATCAAGAACAATTAGGTGTCAGCTGCAGAGTATGGCCTCGTGACTTCCTACATCTCTACTTGTCAGGGAAGAGCAGAGGCAGGAGGATAAGTGAAGTCCAAACATTTCAAACAGAAAGGAAAATATTCTTTTGCTAGTTATTTCTTCACCTACTATATACCTCTATTCATCACATATCCCTACTTAAAAAGCTTAGTGAATATAAAAAATAAAATTGTAAAAAAAAAAGTCCTTCATGTTTTATTCTTAATCTAGTTAAATCTAAAACCTCAAATTTGAAGGATGATTCCAAAGAAGGTCAAAGAACACTTACTTTGGGCTTCACAGTAAAAAAAATCACCTAGATATTGATTTGCTATTTATATGGCAATCCATGCTCCCTTTAGCTGAATACTAGTTAATCTCCAACTCCCTTGTAAATAAGGACCCCAGTTAGACCTTCAGTCATCTGTATTTTATCACCTAACTGCTATGTGGTCAGCTTCGCTGTGCTGTACTGCTCATTTTTAAAGACCATGTTTCAGTGTGACATGTAAATACACATCCAAACAAATCAGCAACTCTAGAGTTTAACTCTGGGAATAAGTGTTTTGAAAGGAAGCATCCCCTGCCCAAAAGAAGCCACTCTAGCTGGTCCCTTTGTCTTAAGATATTAGAGGCATGAAACTTATCACTGGGTCCATTTGCCTGACAATCTTTTTCCCATCATAATTAAAA
>LZPO01118728.1:0-15620 GCA_001675575.1 Neotoma lepida | reverse complement strand
TTGAACAATGAGGTTTTGGAAAAGTAAACATCATATTCCCATAAAAACTAAAATGTTCAACTGTGCTAAAGGACAACTCTTTCTCTTTTCTATCCCATGGAGATGTTAAATACACTAAATAGAAATTGGTTTTTATTTCAAGGATTTATATTTAGTCATAATTCATGTGCTTTACTGAAGAGTTGACAAACAAATCAAGAGCTAATTTATGCGTTCATGATGGATTTTATATATTTGTTTTACAGAATTTATTGTCAAGGCAAGAGAGGCCATGTGACTGAGGTTAGTGCGGCTATAGAAGATGGCCACATAACTACAACAACTGCATACTCAGTCCCAGCTGCTTTTTATGTACAGATAAGCAAATAGAAAAGCAAACAATCTTCCATAAACAAAATACCGATTAAACAGACTTTTTAATGTGAAAACATTTCACCCAAACATTGTGAGGTTTTTCAGGATAAAGTTGGCCACATATATGATTCAGAGAAAGTAGGAGATTGTCTATTTTACTTTGCTATATAATAGTTTGCTTTACATAGATGGGGAGGGTGGGAGAGAGAGACTCATACACACATCTTTATATATGTATATGTACACATTTATCTACACATACATTATATACATGTATAAATGTATATGGAGAGGGTATTGGGATTGGCCCACACGATTAGAGAGACTGCTGTCTGCGAGGTGTAGATCCTGGAAAGCGGAGTTTTTAGTTTCCTTTCTGCCCCAAATGAACAGAAATTCTTAGGGTAGGGGATGTGCTGCTTCAATACTGGTGTTCAAAGACTTGAGACTTTAAGAAACTGGAACATCCACAACATTCCAGGGCACTAGAAACTGGATTAACTAACTCAACTTTGCCTTTCTTCCATATTTTTGTTCTATTGAGACTAATCTTCAATGGCTTGGATGACACACACCAACATGATGAGTGAGGGACTGTTCCTTACTCTCAAATACTAAACTTTTCAGGAAATACAGACACATTCAGAAGTAACATTTGATCCTCTCTCTGTGAATCATGTCTAGTCAAGTGGAAACATGAAATTAAACATCAGGCATGCATCATATACCCAACAAGATTCTGAATTCTTTTAATACTAGTGCATATCATACACAATTTAATAGCATGAAAATCAGAAATATATTTATATCTATTAAGCTCAAAATAACAAGTAGCCTTCAAATAGAAAACTGATAGAAAGAAAGTCAATGAAATAAGAAGGAAATGTGTACAGCGAATTTTATTTTACCCTATACTAGTAACAATCTAGAAATGTGTTTTATGGCACATCTATATAATTACACTTCACAGCCATTTCATTTTTGGCTGCTGTTCAGGTAATAAAGACTTTTGCTGTTTATGGGTCCAGAGACTCATTTTCAAAATAGAATTGACTCCTTCAAATGAAAAGTTCTTTAAAATGAGATAGCAGAAAAGTGTAGAAATTTGGACCATAAGAAACAAATATATACAGTCTCATTTTACTTAGAAAGCTCCACATTTTATTTCCAAGGTTTCTTTCTTTCCTCTGAAAAGAAAATAATTTACAGTACTCAGTTTAATCCAATGTACCAAGTAGCCAAGTTTCACAGACAATAGTCTACTACATAAACAGAAGTGCATAGTAATTGTCCTTGGATGTTGGAAGGGAAATGCATTCTAACAAAGCAAAATTCATTACCCTTCCCACAGTCTCAATAATGTTAATATATCTCAATTGTGCTTAAACCATAAGTAGAGTCCAATTCTGCAGGGTTAACATCTTTATGCTTAACTAAATGATTCAGGGATTAAAACAGTTTGAATCTAATTAAACAATACGTTAAAATTACACAATGTAATGTAACCATAATGATTTAATTTTTTTCAACTAAAAGTTGGTTTTCATATGTTTAAGAATCTAGTATAATTTTTCCTTCCCCCTTCTGCATAATCCCCTGAGCTCTGCCTAATGTTTGTGTGTCTCTGCATCTATTTCCATCAGTTACATGGTGAAACCTCTCTGATCAGTTGGACTAAGCATCGATCTATGAGTATAGCAGAATACCATTAGGAATTAATTCATTGACTTTTCTTTTTTCATTTTTTTTGTGCAAGTCATGTTTGGTTATATCCTAAGTCTCTAGAGCATTCCATGTCTAGGTCCTGGCCCTCAGGGGTAAGCTACCTAATAGGGTATGGGTCTCTAGCTGTGTCAATGATCAGTTGGTCATTCCCACAAATTCTGTGCCATCTTACCTTGGTGCATCTTATAGACAGGACAAATTGTAGGTAAATGTGTTTGTGGCCAGGTTGATGTCCCAGTCCCTCCCCTGGAAGTCTTTCCTGGCTTCAGGAGATGGTCCATCATGCTCTGTATCTTCCATTGTTAAGAGTCTTAGCTAGGGTCACCCTCATAGATTCCTGGGAGTTTCCATTGCTTTGGGTTTCTAGCTTATCCCAGGGATGCATGCTTCCAGATTCCAGTTGTCTTTCCTGGTACTCTCTCCCTCCATCCTCCTCCACCTGATTTCTTCTGTTCTCATCTCCATCCCCTCTTCCAGGCCCCTCCCACTTCCACTGGCAATATCCATTCTCTTTCCCCCTCACAGTGAGATTCATGCATCTCCCACTGGAGCTTTCCACATTACTTAGCTTCTCTGGGGTTTTGGGTTGGAGCGTGCCCAGTGGTGTCAAGCATGCCTCAAGAAAACCCGCAGAACCAACTAACCTGGGCTCATAGCGGCTCACAGAGACTGAACAGACAACCAGGGAGCCTNCTTGGAACTGACCTAGGCCCTCTGCATATATGTTACAGCTGCGTAACTTGGTCTTCATTTGAGACTCCTGAAAATGAGAGCAGAGGCTATCTCTGTGTTGCCTGCTTTGGCAACAATTCTTCCTACCAGATTGCTTCATCCAACCTTAACAGAAGAGGGGGTACCTAGTCTCATTGCAACTTGATATACCACGGCTGGCTGATATCCGTAGGAGGCCTGCCTGAATCTGAAAAGAAACAGTGGAGGAAGTGTGGATGTGTGTGAGGGGAAACTGGGAAGAGGGGAGGGAAGGGATACTTTGGTTGGGATATAAAAACAAACAAAAATGAAGAAAATAATACAAAAATAAAGACTTTAGTATGAAACAAATCAAATAGACAAGACAATTTTCTGGAAAAGAAAATACCAAAAAAAAAAAGAAAGAAAGAAAGAAAGGAATACTAGATATAGGGTGTATTATCCTGATAATACACATGGCTCCTTTTCTACTTTTTCCCCATTTTTGATTATGTGTGTGTGTGTGCATGTGTGTGTGTATGTGTGTATGTATGTGTGTACTGTATATGTGTGTGTACACATTTTTGCATGCATTTGGGGACTTATGTGCTTGTATGTGTGAGTGCACAAATACATGGAGACTGACATTGGGAATCCTCCTCCATAGCTGTCCCATCTTATTCATTGTGGTTGGGTTTCTGAGTCAAACCAAGAGTTCACAGATATGGTTAGTATTGCTAGCCAGCTTGCTTTATGGAATCCTCTGCCTTTACTTTCCAAGACTAAAATTACGAGTGGACAATTGCTCTCACTCAGAATTTCCATGGGTTTTTGGACATGCAATCTATAGTGGTCACCTGGGTGTGGATGTGCCTTAATTACTGAGCCACTCCTCTTTTCATGTTTTTTTTTTAAGAATGTAGTTTTATAGCCCTGTTTATGCAATTAAACTAAAACTAACATTTCATTATGTATTTCATTTTCAAAATTGTCTCAGCATTTTCTATATTTTCAAGTCTTTAATTCTAGTAATTCCACTATAAAGTAAACAAAAATAAGTGCCAGGAAACATATTAATATTACATGGAGGAGATTAATTGGGAAGTTACTGCACCAAAGCATACAAAGTTGGTAGTTGTTCGCTCTCCTGGCGGGATAAAGACTTTTAACAAAAGCTTCAAATGATATGAAGACAGCTGGTAATATTTGCTAGGAAGATTTGTTATAGTATCATTATCACATCTCATCACACATAACACAGAAATTACATGAACTGACTTTTTTTTTTAAGTGAAATATATCATCACCAGTATCTGGTTAACGACTTTTGAAAAGACCCAAATCCTCTGGTGGGAAAGTTTCATTGAGTTTTCCTTGCAAAAAGGCAGTTCATTTAAGTCTTCTATCTTCAGTTATCTCCATTATTTTTATAGATTTTTCTCCTCGGTTAGTCTCACAGAGATCTCAAAGAACAGGTCACAGACTTTCAGAGAGAAACTTCTCTTTAGTGATGGATTTTGCTTCAAGTTTTGAAATGTTAATTACTATGAATTATATTATGGGTGTTGCTTTTCATAAAAAAAATGCCAAGTTTTGAAGTGCAGCAGGCATTGTTGTTCAGTGAAACTGGTTGTTCTGTCTGAAAGGGGATCGTTAAGTAAGTTAACATGCCGTGTTGCCATAGAAGGGTCTCTGTAGTGGATAGCTATTTCGGCTTTGGCCTTGGGACACCGTCCCCTACAGTGACGACAGGTAACTGTTACACCTGCCTAAGATCTCTCCCTAGGGCATGGCTCAGACTTAAGACTAGAGGTGCCTATGTGACTGCCCCTTCTCCTTCTGCTTCTGGATTGCTCGCAGTCTTGGATGCCTGACTGAAGACCAAGCCAGAGTCCTCCGCTGGATTGTGTCTCCTCTCTCTTATATCTGTACCTGAATTCTTGCTGGTTGTGTGTTACCCTAAAAATAAACTCTATCAATTGCTAGATAAACTACGTGGGTTTGCCTCATAATTACTCCTATAGGTCTCTCTAGCTATCTCTCTGTGAAGGAGTTATACCTTCTCTTTCAAAAAAAAAAATGTGTGAGTACAGAATTGACCTGAGAGGCATTATCATAAATTGTAATCTGCATTTTGTTTGCCTCAGGCAAACTAGGTGATTTCACTTCGAGTTTTATACCCTTCCCACAAATGTGAAAATAGTGGAACTTCTAATGGATATTGCAAGATTTATTTAAAATTTATGTTATAGTTTCAAGTTTAAGTCTATAAAACAATGCACAGGAGTCATAGTCATTCTTATTATATTACTCAACCTTTATACAAATAGGAAAAGAGAATCAGAACATTATGTTTCACACAGAAAATAATTTTAGGAATAACACTAATATTTTAATCTTAAAATAAGAAGACCCTGGGTTGAGCCCCAACAATCTTGAGCATGACACCTACCTGGGGGAAAGTAGGAAACTTACATAGAACTCTGATTTATTCTCTTTTGTCAAGTTAATAAGCAAGCATTGACTAAAAATAGCATTGACTTCATGTGATTTTTGGAAATTCCAAATGCAGATGCATTTAAAATAAAATGCGCTGAGAGATTAAGATGCTAAAATAATGGGGGCGTGATTCTAAAAATGAGGAAAAGGAGACCAAAGGAGCAGAGGGTAATGGAGTGAGTGGAGTGGAAAGGATGCTGTGGGAATGCTAAAGGGCATTCACTCCATCATCACTAAACTGATTCACAAGAAAATGAGAGAATTAGGTGTGTGTCTGGGCAGCTGTCAGGAACCACAGAAATTGCATAGATACGTGCAACTCAGAGATCAGTCCAGGAACTAACAGTGTTAGTGGTAATTGGAGGCTTATTGGACATGCAGAATTTCTGGAAATTAGGAAAGCCCAATTGATTAATACACATATTATAATTTTATTATGCTGGTTTGGGCATCTGGTATAATTTAGGAAAACCTGTTGCTAATACACACTTAATATAACTAAATATATGAAGGGGTGTGGACCATGAGGCCTCATAGAACGATTTTAGTCTCCTTCTTCGGTCCTTAGAGCCTGTGCTCTACATCTTTTTGAACACAGGTCTTTCTACTTGCCTCTATGCCTAGTGACTGGAATTTTTAAATGAGCAAAAATTTTCAGCTGGATATTCTTTTCATTTATTTTTAATTTATCTTATTTTATTTACTTAATGTGCATGGTTATATATAGATGTATTGTGTATGTGTTCGTGTGTATATAATAGTTTGTATGTGTATTTGTGTACAGTGTGCTCATGTGTATAGGCCATAGGTTGAACTTAGTTCTTTTCCTCTATTGTTCTCCACCATCTTTTTGAAATCAGATATGTTTACCTGAACCTAAGCTCACTGTCTTGGCTAGACAGAATTTCCAGAGAGTTAGAGGGATTCTCCTGCCTCCACTCCACAACTCTGGGGTTATAGGACCTCACCACTACTACACTGTCTACATGGCTTCTAAGTATCTACACTTAGTTCCTTGTGTTTGCACAATAAGTGCTTTACCACTGGCTGTCTCCCTAGTTCCCAGTTACTCTATGGATAAGAAACTCAAGTGAGTATGGTGGTGAATGCCTATGATCCCAGCACTTAGCAAGAGAATCTGAAAGTTTAAAATCATTCTTGGCTACATAGGGAGCTTAAGGCCAGCTTGACTACAGGAGTGCCTAACTCAAACCATAAAGCAAAGTTCCTTATATGACATTTATATCTGCCCATGTAGCCTACTTTTGAAATTTTGTTGTTCAAAAAGAGTAATCACTTATTTCTATATCACTAACTATTCAAAAAGTTCTTTAAGAGTTGAGAGGAAAATTCAAAGTTCTAGAGCAGTCAGGGACTATTTTCAGGGCACAGGAAGCTTACAAAGCAAGTCCCTTCACTACCAAAGGCCCCAAGTCTACATTTTAACAAAGGATCGCCATGTATATGTTTTATCTACCTCTATTTATATCCCTGATTATCTAGAAATTGGTTAAATCAATTGGTCAATATAAATTCATTATTCTTTGTTGTTGAAGAGAAACCTCACTAATCACATTAACAGGGACTAATGTTTGGGAAAGTATTTGTCACTGAGATCCAGGGATGGCTTGATCGAGTAAAACCTGGTGTAGTTGTTAAATTTCAGGTCTTTGGTCCTACTCTGCAAGCTACATATTCTATGCATTTTACATTGCTTTCCCTTGCCCCCAAGAATGGTCTAAAACCTGTCCAAGTCTCCAAAATTTCGCAGGGTATTAGTTCTTAACCCTAGTTCCATATTAGAATCACTTAAAGATTTTCAAATATACTCCTATGGGGGCTCATGCCCAAGTCTTCTGATTCATTTGGTTTAAGTACTGGTAGTGGGCAGTCATCAATACTATATATGCTACAGGGCTTCTAGCTTGTGTTTTGGCTATGCAACACACAAATGATGATGAAAACTGAATCT
The DNA here is from genome assembly GCA_001675575.1 of Neotoma lepida. Classification (NCBI taxonomy): domain Eukaryota; kingdom Metazoa; phylum Chordata; class Mammalia; order Rodentia; family Cricetidae; genus Neotoma; species Neotoma lepida. The sequence continues at coordinate 8,380 of LZPO01118728.1, read as the reverse complement.
TCTTTTATGAAATATATTTAGGTCAACATGGGTTTTCTCCCATCCTAGATTACAGCACACTCTACCTGAAAGCCCATTTATGATGTCATTAAATATGTATTTCCCATCCTCCTACGAGACAAATTGTTTCTATAATTATGAAAGTGCACAATAAAATAATGTCTAATTCAAATCAGAAGAATGATTCCACAGTGTGTTTTTAAATGTCCTGTCTTTGAATTAATTGTCCTTTGCCACTTTCCTCTCTTCAGCAGCTGTTACTGTAGCTTATTCTGGAGCAATGAAGCATATTGCAAGCAGTAGAGCAGGACAAAGCTGGAGTCTTCAGCAGAATGTCACATATCACTTCATTTAAATCCTGAATCAAAACATGAATAACAGTTAGAAATGTAAGATTCCTATTCAGGTCATTTTAGCAGTTATATCATGCAGTTTCTTTGCTACATGGTTATTATCAGCATAATTAGAACAGGTGTATTTTGCATCATATTTAAAAGTCAGGTGTAATTCATAAAAATTTGAATGAAAGTAAAGATGTACTAGAGGCTGATATCGAATGGCTTCCATTTTCATACTCATATTTCAGGAAATTTTGCTGGTCTATAAAGAAAGATGTAAACTTCTTTAATCCCAATATTTTCACATGATGATCCAGCCAACAGTGATTTTTAGAAGTGTTATACAAATCATTATTTCTTTATATATGAGCTAGCAGAAAATCTTTACAGAATGGAAGTGTCTCTTCAGGTAGAGGGAGTTTCAACTTAGAATTTAAATGTCCTGGTTTCTAAGCAGTATTCTTTCCTCCCTTTCACAGATGTCCTGGAAGTATTAATCAAATGGCATACATTTAGATTCATATCATAAAATCAGGGTCTTAAAGTATGATGGATTTTAAGGTGCAAAAGATCACTAATGCACAAGCATTTAAATATCTAAATTAGATATAATAATACTTTTTATCGAAGCTTTTAAATAGTCTGTGCTTTTAATGTTAATAGTTATCAAGCATCTAATAGGTAAGGCAATTAATGCGGAGTACTTGGCACCATTATTTAAATAATCTGAACCTCTGATGTGCATGTCTTTTTCCCCTTAGCTTCATAGGAAGCAAATGTGAGTGTTAATTTGTATCTGGTACATTTTCCTAGTTACACATATTGTTTCAGTGCAAACACAAGATGAATTGGAGTCAAATTTAAGTTACAAAGAAAATCTATGTGCAATCCTCTCCTGGCAATTAGTTGGAGAACAAATGGACAGAAGTCTGGCAAATGACCTCTGCTCTATTACCCTTACTTAATTAATTATAAAATGAGATTCATTGCTATTTCATGGAATCTGCTGTGGGGACTTTTTGAAGAACTTTGTAAGCCCTAGGAGATGATACACAGGAGCTCAGGTTCTAGGACTTAGCTTCAATATTTAACATTCTGAAGATCACTTCAGGCGTTCCAGGACAATGTTTTAAGTAATCACTTTTTGATGTTTTTGTTTTTAGTAAGAAAAAAAGTAGCCTCTTTCTTAGTCTGAATATAGAAAGACAAAAAATTCATTAATGAGAAAAAAATCTTGGGAGCTGCTTTGAGTGTCACATCTTATTGCATTTGGAATTCTTGAAAACGATTGATTCATCATGATGATCCATACCTAAATAAGTAAAACTTTATTTGAAATCATCAGACTAGTATAAGAACTTTTCTATCAACAAATGTTGAAATCTGTAAAATATTCCATGAGGAAATTTAGATTCAGATTCTGATTCAGAATACTCACTGTGAGTGTGTGTACCATCATGGGTGTGTGTACCAAGTGTGGTTTTCAAAGCAAGCTAAAGCTCCAAAGAATGCAGAATACTCAGATGTGGTTAATGTAGAGCCAATGCATTATCAAGCAAAAATTGAAAATAGAATAAAATATTAATGACATTAGTAGACTAGGAGTCTACGTTTACCACCTTTTCAGAGCACATTTTAAATTTTATATCTTGTCCCAATATTTATAAAAGATACAAAGAACTAATAACTACATCTACCTGCCAGCCAGCAATGGAAATGCTGATTTTTCTCAATGTGCATTATTTTATATTTTATAGTGCTTAGGTTTTATTTTAAACAAAATAAATAGAAAATAAGTATTTTATTTTTACTGTTCATTCAACAGAAATAAAGTGGCCTTGAGGTAAGAATAAATATAATAGCAAGAATTCTGAGAAACTTTTAGGCAGATGCTATGCAATAACAAGAGTTCACTCAATTTGGGTTTTAAAATTCTGCCTTTGTTTCTATAAAACTTCCAATATTGGTGTCAGGATGGAGAAGGTTGTTATGAAGGCAGAAATATCCTTCCTCTTTTCTTAGGGAACATCATGAAACTCAGAGGACAGTGATTCCAGGATGGGGAGATGACTCCTAGAGTGACATCTGTCTTAGGAACAGAAGGTTTATGTATTTTGAGGAAAGTGCTTTCTAAACCTATCATATGCAGGCAACAAGTCTTAGACAGTGTGGGTGATGTTACATGTCATATGGCTTCCCTTCATTCCTTTTTGAAATATAGTTTAAATGTTTGTCTTAGGAAGTTGGGCATCTGGTAGCTTTACAAGTAGAGAATCTCTTCCATCATGTTGCTTCCTATTTGGTTAAACAAAATTAGATACAATAGTTCCTAAATTAATTTAACACAGAAGGACTTTCATTGCTAATGAATTCCATTGAGATTAGGGTGATGGGAACACAAGAAGAGAAATGCACTGTGTGAATTCACACTGAAGAAAGTCACTTGATGAGCTAGACAAATAAATGATCATCTGTCTTATGGAGCAATATCTGGAAGATTATATGCAACAAAATAGCTAGCAGAAAGTTCCACTTCTCTAGGAATGTTGGTGAATCATTTTCCTGTCATTTAGTAAGCTTAAAATGTTCATGAACAAGAGGTATATTCTAACTCACTCTTATAGAGTGGGGGAGGGAAGAATATGCACAAATTATTTCTTGGCTATCTATCCTATAATCAATTGTAATTGTTGATTAATGTGGTGATCAGTAAGCCATCTCAGTATGGAGAGAATATTTTCATATCAGGAAAGTATCCGTGTTAGACTAGCTGTAAATTTTCCCCATATAAAAGATCTAAAGATAGTTGAAGGGGACACAAATTAGTAAGTAAGAAAAAAATTCATCATTAATGGAGTTACTTAGAAACGTAGTTTCTAATTAAACAGTCAAAATCAAATTCGGGGTCAGGTTTGACTGCAGATTTTATCTAACTTCTTAATGACTCTATGTCTTGCGGCACCTATGACAGAAGATCACAGGTGCTTCCTTGGATGGTACAAGGAAAGCTAAGTAGCTTCTTTTCATTATTCTAAAATTTCTTATCTACTAAGAGGACCTACTAAAAACCTTATATATAAAATTTATTATTATTTAGAGCTAAATTAACCTAAATGACTGTAAAAAATGAAGGAGAAGACATCATTGGAAATGTATGTGGTTTTGTTCTCACAGTCCTGGGATAGCATCATGTCTTCTACTTTGTAACAACAAATACAGGTCAGTGCTTTGGCAAAAAAAAAAAAAAAAAAGTCACTTTGAAGATGATTATATGATTGAACAAATCTTAGAAAACATGGGCAAAATAGAAAAAAAATTAAATCTTTTATCATCTGTCTAAGGAAAGTGGTAACAAATGCTTTGCATATTCCAGCATTTTCTTCTCATTTTCAATTTATTGTTTTATAATCTTTTCACAGTTTTCTGCATTTGAATAAAATCTTAGATAGGAAATAACTATGGTGAGATGGCTCAGAGTGTAAGGGTGCCTGCTGCCAGATTGAGAATCTGAGTTACATTCCTGGAACCCATATGGGGGGAGGAGAGTCCTTACTCTCCAGTATACATGAACACTGTGGCTCACATACATGTGCATGCATGCACCCAAAATAAGTAAACATAAAAAAATTATGGATGTCAGGCACTAGTTCATGGGGAACTTGATATTGTTATGGATTACTGATAGCCTCATTAACAGAATGCTCATTAGGTCACCTTGGGGTGCTTTCAGGTCTCTGGAGAGGACCTGAGAACACAGATCAGTTAATGCAATGCTCACTATCACACTTATATTAAAAGTTGCTTGAATGCTTAGTTTCTGGATTTTAAGAGAAGATGTATATGCTAAGTAAGTTATTAAACAGTTTGTGAATTTTTCAGACTTCAGAACTTATTTTCATATAAATTGCTAAGAAATATTTTGCATTCATTTTACATTCATATTTATTATAAACACTAAGTAACTGATTTCTTCTTTGCCCATTTGAAAACTTTCAGTGATCATGACTTTGATTTTATAGATGAAGTTCTAGCACTTCCATCCATAGTAGACATGCTGTGGCTCAGCCGTACTTCCTCAGCAAATGTCAGACACTAAATCATTGTGATCAAATTGCTATTCTGGACACAAAGCACTTACCATTTTAACATTCGTCTTTCCTCTAACTGTGTGGTTGTACAGGCCAAATTGCTGTCTCTGAATTCATCTGTTTTTGTTTATCTGTTTATTTATTTTATTTCCTTGTTTAATAATAAAGATTTTGTGGCAAATGTGTTTCTTTTTCTGTTAACAGTAATGTAATGAGCTGAAAAACACTCAGAATTAAATAGCCCTCAGTTTCTCACCTGTTTCTAATAGAGTTTTCATAAATAAACAGGGAGTAATCAAATACATTTTAGTATAAATTTCAAAGTTAATAGACTATAATCTTACTTATATTTTCATGTATGCATAATGAGAATGTGTTATGCAGATTTACAATTGTTATGCCTTTCCATGGTTATTTGGTAACATATGCTGACATTTTAGGGGACATTCTACACCTATTTATATTACTGAATATGCTGCAGGAATTGAAGATGGATTGACCTTGTACTATTTTGCATTCTCTTTCCAATAAGCCACATCCAAACTATGTATTTAATAATTCCATTTGAACAAAAGTATTTATAATTTCAAGATGTTTACTGTACCAATTTTTGTTTCTTTACATTTTTGAAGAAAATAGGTATAATATGCCATGACCTCCTTCATTTTCCTTTAAACAATCATTTTTGCTATTTAATTGTTCAAATAAAATCCTTTTTAATTGATATCACTTGTACATACTTTGAGATATACACTGATATTTTAGTAAATATTTGCAATGCAATGTAATGATTTTATCAGAATAACTAACTCAGCATATATATCATTTCCTTAAACAGCATATTTTTTTAAATTTTAAGTCTTTGACTTTGCATTCTTTATAAAATATATATCTAGTATAGATATATATTTTGGTACCTACTATGCAGTCAACACTGTTTGCCTTCCCAAACAGAATATAGAAAGCCAAATCTGCATCATCCTGGTGAAGATGAATCAAAAGCCTGTAGCCAGTGCTCTCTGGAGTCATTGGACATGCATTCACTGACAATTTCCATATAAGGGGACAATCTGTTTCCAAGGGTTTGTGTGTGTATGTGCGTGTGTGTGCGTGTGCATGTGTGCATGTGTATGTGTGTTTTAAAATATACTGTGATATTATCTACCTCATATTCTTCACACCAGTCTACATTAGAATATCCATCCCTATTGTTCATCTCAAAAAATCTGGGGTTGCTGTCTCTAAGTTAATGTTCCCAATCTCTAAGGTCTATTAAGCACAGAAAAAAAGCTTCTCTAGTCCTGTTTTGATTAACAAGTCAATAATCAGTTGCAGTTTCTTCATAGGAACAAATCATTAAGTCACTATTCCTCTTTGTGCTAAACTTAATAAGAAAAGCAGAGCTTTACCTTTTAGAGATGAAACAGTATACTAGCAATAGGACATTAACAAGAAAACAATGCAACTCTAGTCTGAAATGCTTTTGATAACTTAATTTTTGATTGTATTATGTTAGTACTGCCAAGCAGATGCTACAGCTGTGTAGCTGCTTGCTATGAACTGCTGGACGAAACAGTGAGGATGCTTGTGAAATAAGCAACCACATGACATGGATGAGGAGAGTGCATCCATTCTAGCTATTTTAAATGATAACCTTCTTGGGAACAGCTGTTTAGTTTGTTAGAAGATTTTGTTATTTTTCCATCAAATCCAACTACAGTTCATTGTAATCTCACAAGGAGTTATATGTGATTTTTATTCTTTGAAAAACTCCAGGGGCAATGACACAAGAGTCTGAGCATCTCACAAATAATTACACACATTTGGCAAAAACAATTCTCACTTACTTTAGTGTTAAGAAGGAAAGTATAGCTTGGGGTACATGTAATGACCTTCCTACTGTCGACTCTTTGTGCAGGATATAATTGGATAAAAGGATCTAGACTCTTGAACTCTGTGATTAATACCCTATTATATAGGTCCTAAGCCTATACTTGTTTCTTTAACAGAGTGTAAGTTTTCTTAGTTAAGTCCATGATGGTGTGAAATCAATGTTTATATAGCCAGATGATTTTATTTATATATTTGATTGTTCTTTTCTTCTAGTTTTAAAATATTTTTCACTAGAATTTTACAGATGTCACGTATTTATTAAGTCATGGTGACTATAGATAATGTCTTAATTTCCTTATGTGTATATATTTTCCAAGAATGACTACTCAGTAAGGCGACATAATAATTGAGAAAAGGGAAATGTTAAAAGTTTTAAGTTCCTGTTCTGTCATTTTGAAATATTACTTACAATAGAACAACAATTTAGGGAGAAGCAAACAGGAAGTTGCCATTTGACAACCACCACAATAATAGACAAGTAGTATCAATAGTTATATTAGAGCATGGAATTTACTAAGAAGCAGGACATTTCCCATGTTTCCTGACAAGGTACCTATCTATATAGATGATAAACACCAAGTGATGGCCATGGCTTCCAAACCCCTCACAGATGCTACATTTATTATACAGTCAGGCTTAAAATTATAATTGAAGTGGCAAATAAGTATCATATACCTTCTGATAAATACCAGTCCAAAACATGACACCTCTTCTTTCATTTTTCTGTCAAATGTTAAATTCAGTCGTTAAAATCAAAGGGCTATAACCATAAAAAATGCCAAGCACGTGAAGAAATAATAGCAAACTTCTTGGAGTTAAAAATATTTAAGAATATTAAATATTAAGCATTAAATGAAATGCTCTATGCTGGCTTCATTGTGCTGGTTAGTTTCTGACAACCTGATGCAAACTAGAGTCAAGAAGGAAGAGAGAATCTCAACTGAGGAATGGCCTCCATCAGATTTGCTTGTGGGCATGTCTGAGGGATATGTTTCTTGATTAGTCATTGATTTAGGAGGGACCAATTGACTGAGAACAGTGTCACACCTGAGCAGGTGATCCTGGGTGTATAAGGAAGCAAGGTTTCACACAGAAATGCATAGCTACAAGCAAGTATTTTGAGAGAAGAACCAGTCTTCCCTAGGGATGAACTTCCTAGTGGTTATTCAATATTAAGTTGTCAATCCTGAAAACATACATACAAGCAACACTGAATGGTCCTAGAAGGATTTATCAGGAGGTATATGATGCTTATTTCCTACTTTAATTATAATTTTAAGCCCAATTGTATAATAAAGGTATCATCTGTAAGGGGTTTGGAGGGCATAGCCATCATTTATATATTTATTCATTTATATATAAATTATATGTGTATTCATTCATATATAATTTTATTTATTATGTATTTTTCACTACAATAATTAAAGAAAAAGAAACTTTGAATTTCAGAAGGACTGTGTGTGGGTGTGGACACAGAAGGAATAAGAAGGAGAAGATAAAAGGCACAAATGATGTAAATACAGAACACACATATGAAACTTAAAGTAAATAAATGAATAAAGCAATCCAAGTAAGCCACGGAAAGCAAGCCAGCAATCTGTATCCATCTGTGGTCTTCACTACAGTTTCTGCTTCAATGTGCCCTCTTTGAGATCCTTCCCTGGGTTCCCTTGAAAATGGACTTAACTGTAAGATGTAATAAACACTTTATTTCCCTAGTTGCCTTGTGTCATGATGTTTTATCACAGTAAAAAGAATAAATAAAAAGCAGCATGTGTTCAGGGAAAACTATGTATCACCTGTACAAATATTTCCTTTCAAATGATTCTGTAAATTTGTATGTATGTACATGAATATATAAAAATGAAAATGTAATGGAGAAAAATAATAACATATTCAAATCTTGAGAGTTTAAAGATCTTAATCTAAGTATGTCCAAAGATATTTAAGATAGCCAGTGGTATCTTTTCACTAGGTTTAAGTTATTTTACAATTGTACAAACTATTCACTATTCAAGTTTCATTTCTGATACTTTTTGAAGTATCCAAACTCTTTTTTTT
>LZPO01118726.1:3311-15651 GCA_001675575.1 Neotoma lepida | reverse complement strand
CTCCACCCACACCCCCACACCCCACCCCCAGCCCTAGTTTACCCAGGAGATCTCTTCCATTTCCCCTTCCCAGGAAAATCTATGCATCTCTCTTTGGGCTCTCCTTGTTACCTAGCTTCTCTGGGGCTGTGAATTGTAGCCTGGTTATCCTTTACTTTACAGCTAATATCCACATATGAGTGAGTACATACTGAAAAGTTTAAATCCCCTGGTAGTAAGGCTGCCACCAATGTGATAAGTCAGATCAGGCCAAATTAGTAAATGCAGGTTTAATCTGAGCAGAGCATTCCTGGGTGGTCTCAGAGGAAGAGGAGAAGCCATGAAGGGGAACCATGAGGGGAAGACTTGAGCAGGACCTTAAATACCCTCTGGGGGGGGGAACCGTGTTTGGTGGGCTTTCTGAGATAAGGCAGGAGTTTGGGGAGAGAGAGAGATGGTGGAGGGGTATGAGGTGGAGCTTCCACCAGAACAATCCAGACTCTTTGGGTATATGGATATCTGTTCATGTCTGGCTGCGTCTAGCAGGCATGGGATGATGTGAGAAGGAGAGTCAGGAGTCAGTGGGTTCATAGTCCACAGGAGGCGTGGATGGAGGAGCATTCAGTTAGCTGCCATCCTGGAGAGTTTCAGGAACCTGTTTCTTGAGGAGGTAGAGAAGGCAGGTTGCTAGGAGAAAAAACAGATTATTAACACTGGCCCTATGTATAGGGCTAGCCATGGGAAAAGTGATGTGGCTGCCTGAAAGAATGAAGCAGAGATGTACCCTGGTTGTACAGAAGAGGCAAAGATGAATTAGCAAGATTAAAAGAGCAGATATGCCCTTGAGTCCAGAGAGGTGGCATTAGCATTGATGTTCCAAGAGCTTGGAGAAATGGCATGCCAAATCGAGGGATGATGAGTATTCCAGGAGTACCAGAGCCATCAAATCTGCTGTTTCCCTGGAGGTTGAGAGTGCATCCATCCTGTGAAGGTGTCAATAAGAGTTAAGAAATAAAGGAGCCTTTAAATGAGTGGGCAATCTNTCGGTACTTGCCTGGTTGGTATCCTTAGTTGGTGCAGGGGCTGGTGTATCTGGAGGACCCTCTGTAGGTTGGCCTTGGCAGGAGTCTGGCAGGAAGAGTGGACCTGTGTAGGAATCTACAGGTGTCTGTAAAACCACTGAAACAGATTTACATCTTGATGTCATAGTAAAAGGCTATGACTTTGGGTTAAAAGGTACGAACATTTGTCCTAGGGCCTGGTTTCCTGAAAACTGTAGTCAGTGCTCTATCAGTTTATCAAAACTACATTTCTCAATGCCATGAAGTCTGTGAATGAGGCACACCTGTCTGTACTTTTAACAGGGAAGTTGCTAATGAGCTACCAAGGTGCTTGTAGCCTTGGGGTTGAGGGAGAGCTGTTAAATGGGCAAATCTATTAGTACCCTAGTCATCAAACACCATCAGATCTGAGAAGGATAAGTAAGCAGAAGTGAGACAGCTTTCCAGCTACTCAGGCAGTCTCAGGTTTCTCCATGGTCTTTGAGGGACAGAAATTCCAGAGGCAGCATCTGTCTTCAGCTGCCAAGTCCAGAAGATCTGACAGATTTCCTGTGGGGTAGGAATTTGGGGAGACTGAACCACCTTGACTTCGCAGCATGGGACAACTGATCCCCCAGTGTCCCGTAATCCAGTCTGGGCAGGGTCTAAGCAGTGGTTGAGGTGAAAGGCAGTTTTTGCCCAGTGGCTGGCATTGCCATATTTAAAGCAAGCTTCCAGGTGGAAGTTCTTCTGAGGCTGCCCATTTTCTTGGAGGAGATACAGGATGCTGCCAGGAGCTAGCATGTCTCTCTCTCATAAAAAAGCTTTTTATTAAATGCCATATTCTCAGATCTCCAAAGGTGTTTGAGGATCAGAAGAGCAAAATATGTTAGGTGTATCTAAATTAGATAAATGTTGTTTAGGCTTAACTTTGAGAGTTAAATCTGGACATACAGTTTACCTAATTAGTTACAGCTTACCAATGTTGGTTAAAGCAAGATTAGAAGGAATATTTCAGTCTCTAGTGTTCAGCTGTGGTCCTAAGATATAATAAGGCAAAACCAAGTTTTAGCATTGCATATAATTTAGTTTTTAAAGTCAATATTGAGGGGCTTACCCTTATGCTTTAAAATCTGGCTGTTCAGCAAGACACATCCTTGTACCTGAATTCATGGAGGTGCAGTTTTAATACAATAAACCAGCATTGTTTTAAATTCTATCTTTTATAAATCTTGTTTTTAGGACAGGACAGGAATTATCATACAGAAAAAATATATTGGAAATCTAACATCTCCTTGGTGGGGCTAGTACTTGTGGTCGCCCTTACTAAAGGTGGCGATGAAGTTATGTGTCTCTCTCTTTAACCTTAGCCAAAATGGCTAATGCCCATGTGTTGTGAGGTGATGGCAGACCACGTGGTGTTTTCCAGAGCAGTATAAATCTGGAGTTACAAGTTTTACAGATTTTAAATCATACCCAACTCCTTAGCTGTTTTTCTTTATAATAAAGTAGAACAGCATAAAATAACTTTCTCTGTCATCACAAAATCTGAGCTGAAGCAGCTAGCGAGCATAGCTAATCTGTTAGCAAGACATACAGAACACGTAATCTCAGGCATTCAAAAACCAGTCAGAAAACAAGCATACTATGGCCACATTTCCATCTATACACACAAAGAAACCGGGGCTTTTTAACAGAAAGATGAACAGAACTTTTCTAAGGAGTAGATGCTCCCAGGTGGAAGGAGGATCCTGCCTCAAGACACTTTAAGCCTTAGCCAGGGTGGGAGGTAGCAAGAGACAGATGCTGTGGTATCAGCTGTAGTGGGCAAGAAGGAGGGAGGAAGGGGGAGAGAACAGAGACAGAAGCAGCAGGTTGGAGAAATTGGGGGAGGTGTTGAGCGATAGCATGAGCTGCCAGGAGGCAGGAAAGCAGGGAGAGATTTTTGAGAGAGATGCAGACAGACATTGAGGTGGGAGAGGGCAGGAATGCACTGCTCTCAAACCTGGATGAGGGAGCTAATTTGGATAAATTTTGTAGTGATAATGGAGTGGATTTAACTCAGAGACATCCATTCTCAAACTGTGCCAGGGACTAGTAGCTACAAAATCGCATCTGATTTCATAAGCCAGCTGCCTGAAAACAGTGTGTGGAATATTTCCCTGAACAGAATGTGTCAATNCTCTAAAGGCTGCTTCTCACTGTCTCTTCTATCAGCTTCAGTGTAACTGGATTTATGTTGAGGTCTTTGATCCACTTTGGTCTTGAGTTTTAGACAGGGTGATAGATATGGATCTATTTACATTTTTCTACATGCCAATATCCAGTTATGCCAGCATCATTTGTTGAAGATGCTTTCTTCTTTCCATTGTATAATTTTGGCTTCTTTGTCAAAAAGCAGTTGTTCATGGGTGTGTGGGTTAAGGTCAGCGTCTTCGATTCGATTCCATTGATCCATCTGTCTGTTTTTATGCTAAATTCTTTCTATGAGGCTACAGTTACCCTGATACTCAAACCACACAAAGATGTAGCAAAGAAAGAGAATTACAGGCCAATCCCCCTCATGAACATTGATGCAAGACTACTCAATAAAATACCAGCAAAACGAATCCAAGAACATGTTAAAAAAATTCACCATGATCATGTAGGCTTCATCCCAGACATATAGGGATGGTTCAACATATGAAAATCTGTCAATGTAATCCACCATATAAACAAACTGAAAGAGAAAAACCANGTGATCACCTTATTAAATGCTGAAAAAGTCTTTGACAAAAACCTAACAACCCTTCATGATAAAGGTCTTGGAGAGATCAGGAATACAAGGAACATACCTAAACATAATAAAAGCAACATACAGCAAGCCGACAGCCAACATCAAACTAAATGGAGAGAAGCTCAAAGCAATTCTAGAAAAATCAGGAACAAGACAAGATTGTCCACTCTCTCCATAGCTATTCAATATAGTACTCAAAGTTCTAGCTAGAGCAATAAGAAAAAAAAAAGGAGATCAAGGGGATACAAATTGGAAAGGAAAAAGTCAAACTTTCACTATTTGTAGATAATATTTTTGCATACATAAATGACCCAAAACTTCTACCATGGAACTCCTACAGTTGATAAGTACCTTCAGTAATGTGGCTGGACACAAGATTAACTAAAATAAATCAGTACCCCTCCTGCATACAAATGATAAACAGGCTGAGAAAGAAATCAGAGAACCAACACCCTTTACAATAGCCACAAATAATATGAAATATCTAGGGGTAACTCTAACCAAACAATTGAAAGACTTGTATGACAAGAACTTTAAGTCTTTGAAGAAAGAAACTGGAGAAGATATCAGAAAATGGAAAAAATCTCCCATGCACATGGATCAGTAGAATTAATGGAATAATTAGTAATAAGTAAAAATGGAAATCTTACCAAAAAGCAATCTACAAATTCAATACAATCTCTATCAAAATTCCAGCACAATTCTTTACAGACCTCAAAAGAACAATACCTAACTTCATCTGGAAAAACAAAAACCCAGGAAAGCTAAAACAATTCTGTATAATATAGGAACTTCCTGAGGTATCAACATCTCTGACTTTAAGCACTACTGTAGAGTTATAGTAATAAAAACAGTTGTATGAGGAAAATAACTGCTGAAATTTCCCAAGTCTAGGTAAGACAGTCTTTCAAAATTCCTGCTTCATGGAAGACTCTGCCAGATGTTCTAGGCCTGTAGGCTGAAGATAGATGTTCCAACTTTACAGAGGAACTTTGGATGACTGTCCAAGCAACCAGATGTCTCTGTTGGTCCTATAGTTCTGGAAGTGGTTTTCACTGCACGTTCTGTTTACTCGGTAATATATCCTTCTGGGGTGTTTGATGAAGTTGAAGACTAGATAGTTACAGTTTTCCTTAGTTATGATAGAAGGTAAATGAGGTACAAAGCTTTGGACTCATCAAGATAGGATTAATAATGGAGCATTTTCTCTGAATTTGCCAAATACAAATGGACTGGATATTGTAAATGTAATTTTTACTTGATAACTATTCTTATTATAGATAGTCTTACTATGTTAAAGTTAAAAACTTTTTTTTATTTAGATAAAAAGGGTGAAATGCTGTGGGATATTATTTAACTGGGCAAAGATGTGTTACATTTGCTTATGCTGTGGAATATTACTTTAACTGTGTAAAGGTGTGTTACTTTTGTTTATTCTTCATTTGTTTAATTATGTAAAGGTGTGTTGCATTTGTTACACCTTGCCTACCTAAGGCACCTAATTGGTCCAATAAAGAGCTGAATGGCCAATAGCTAGGCAGAGAAAAGATAGGCAGAGCTGGTGAGTGGAAAGAATAAGTAGGAGGAGAAATCTAGGCTCAAGAAGAATGAGAGAAGGGGGAGGAGAGAACAAGGAAGATACCCAGGGCCAGAAGCCAAGCAGCTGCCAGCTAGCAGACATAGAGAAGCAGTGAAAGTAAGATATACACAAGGAAGAAAGGTTAACAAGCCCTGAGGCATATAGATGATAGATTAGATAGATAGATAGATAGATAGATAGATAGATAGATAGATAGATAGATAGATAGATAGATGATAGATACATAGATAAATGATAAAGAGAAACAGATTAATTTAAGTTAAAAGAGCTAACCAGAAATGAACCTAAGCTAGGCCAAGCATTTAAAACTAAAATAAACAACAAACAAACAAACAAACAGAAAACAGTTGTGTGTTCTTAATACACCAAGGACAGGGGAAAGGTCCTTTCTAAAGGGTCAGCTTGTAAGTTCATACCTGTTTTGACTTTTTTAAAAAAGAAAATGTAAAAGAAAAAAAGAGGGAAAAAAAAGAAAAGAAGAGCTGTACACATTCCTTGAAATATTTGAAGGCTAAAATGTCATAAAAGCATGTCTTCAGATTTTGATCAAGGTGTCTGGTCCTGAATCTGAATCTGTGTAGTTCATTAGAGAGAGAAGTAAAAACACTTCAGTATAAAATTCGTCTTCTCAAAGCCATTTATTTTGTGTAAGATAGAAGGAAAATAGGTTGCTAGTTGTTTTTACCAAATAATTATCTATNATTAACAAGGAAACTATATGTCAACAAATGGGCTGGAAGAACACCCACAGTACTTAGGACAAAGTAAGAGATTGTTGATTTCTGAGTTTTTTAAGCTCAGGAACATTTTTTAAAAACAGCAAATGAGAAGATGAGCCCATCTGTAGAATTCCAGTTTCCACTCCAGCTTCCTCTCAAGGACTGCAGGGATATCTGTGACTTTGCTCTGCTCCTGCCTCTGTGACTTGCTGCACATTTAGACATTGGCCTCCTTAGAAGTCCCTACACTCCCATTAGTGGCTGTGAAGGCAAGCACAGAGGAAGGAGTGCCACTACTGTCTAACAACCTCAAGATGAACACTTGTATTTTCAAGCCCTCCAGGGGCAAAGATCAGGCCCTGGAGACTTCCAGATTTTCTAAGGATAACTCATTAACTACTGACTTTTCATAAATCTGTCTGGTCAGACACATTCTTTTACCTACAGAAACAGCTCTGGAAGGGTTTTGAGCTGTCACAGCATTTGCCTGTACTCACATTTTGGTCAAGATGAGTTTAAAGTGCAAAGATTTTGTGCCCAACACTGCTTAGCCTCATTTCCATGGCAGACAACTCTCGTTGCTGAACCTGTACTGTGCAATGACTTATGTTTTCTTGTCTGGTTTATTGTGATAAAGAATCACGAAGTTTGTGAAGAATAAATTTGTGATGTGGGAACACGTATCCCTTGGCACTCACCTACATTTGATGTAATACTGAATAGTTGATTGGTAGGTTGAAAACCAATTATTTGGTTTAATTNATGAAATAACCTGTATCTTTTTCTCATTGGCTGATGGTGTCCTATAATCCAATGCATCTTTCTCTTTTTTTCCCCTTACTATTTCCATGAGAAAAGAGCACTTATATTCATACAACACAGATAGCTGAGATCCTGCTTATACCTGTGACTTATGTAAAGGTTTTCTGTATCTCTTCTTAGTTAGCAAGTGAGTCTGTAGGAAATAAATGGAACATAGATAACGGAGTAGAAGGACAAGGACTTTAGGAATATTATTATGTCTCTAGTAGCTTCATGTAGGTTGAAGGCCATCTGGATGACATTATGGGAAAGGGCAGCTTGATGGGGAATTTGGAACAGAATCCGGTTTGTTAGATAACTTGTGTAATGCAATTCAGACTTTGGAACACCTGAAAGGAGCATTGAAGGTGGGAGAGTCTAAGGGAAAATATGTGATTGTCATGTGGGTATGCCAGAATGAATAAGTGATTATCATGTGGGTATGCCAGAATGAATATGTGGTTATCATGTGGGTATGCCAGAATGAATATGGTTTTATAGGTAGGAGCAATTTTTGTTTTGGAGAATTGTTAATAAGCTCCCCCACAAAAGGAACAGTATTACTCCAAACAATGGAGATACAATTCTGGTGCTTATAGCTGGTGTACAGGAAAATGTCTTGGCCTTCACAATGAAAAAGATAATTTTCTGTTCTCAAGGTAAAATTTGTTCCTCCTTTAATGTTTCTACTTAATGCTTACCTTCCAAAGTTTACGTCTTGTTAAAGATAATTCTGGTTCTTTTAGCCTTTCTTGGCTGTCACACATTCTTTATGATTAAAAATATTATTATACTGATGCAGAAAAATAGATAAACATGTAATAATGCACATTTCCCCCATAAAACTTAATTTATCCCCAGAGTTGGATATAAACCTTCCAACTGGGGAATGTCACACAACTTTTAAAGAGGAAAAAAACTCTTTCTTAGAAAATACCTACTGAAGAACTATTACATTTATATTATAGTTTTTTTATTCAAATGATATAAGAATGTGAGGTATTACTGCCAAAGAATGTGATTCCCAAGCTTAGAATTTAAGTTAAAGCAACTCAAGAATAATGTATGCTGTAGATTTAATCCTGAAACTTAGAGTTTATTTTTTATTTTTTAAACTAGTGAGAAAAATACATGTGAAAGCATATAGGAAAATTGTCATAGAACAATTTAAGTGTAAAGTATAAGAGAGTCATTCATATTTGGCAACAAAATTGAAAAATATTTGATGACTTTTTAAATAACTCTCCCAGTGATGTCACTAAACCACAAAGGTGACTGCTATGTACTTGGTAACACAGGAGGCATCCATTAAGCATTTATCTAAGTTACTCTTTTATCAATAAAAATTTGCAAGTCAGGTACTGGTGTANTAACCTGATGGATCTACAGAGCAATGGAGACATGATCAGTTGATGCTGCCTCTCCACCTTCCCAGACTGAAAAGGCCTGTGATGCTTTCTAAGCCCCTCCCTATTCCTTCCAGCCTCTCTCTATCCTAATCTGGGTCTGCCAAAAATTCTGATTTATTCTGACCAGCTCAAAGTGGACTCTGCCCTCTGATTCAAAGTTTAACTTCATTGTCAGTCTTGGAGGGACAATGAGAACAAATCTCCTGCAACACATCTAGGCAGTGCAAAAGATATTCACCTATAATTCTGTCATCTAAGTATATATTGTATATGTGCATGTGTCTATGGAAAGTGAAGCTGAAAACATACTTCATAATAGAAACCTTTGGAAACCTGCTACTCTTGGCCTCTACTTGGAAAACAATTCCTTATCTCTGTCTATTTAACTGTCATTTGTGATTATCGTTATGGCACAAGAGAGGAAAGAGCAGATCATCAATTCATGCAGCAGCAATCATCATTTGATGTTCTAAGACTTTTTACCAGTTTCCCAACTCAGCGTCTCATGTTGACAGAAAACTGACCAAACTCAATTAAGTGATTAGACTCAGGGCAGAGTAAGTGAGGTTAGGCCTCAGATGCCCAACTTCTAGAGTAAAGCTTTTGACACACAAGTTTCAGAAAGAATTTCCCATTTTTATTACAATGATGGGAAGAAATCGTATGTGACTGAGATGAGATGGATGCAGATAACAAGGTTAGATTATCTTTTGTTCTTAATTTTTCTTTGTTGTGGGTTTAAACTAATAAAAATAGATTGAGCCTTTTATTTTCTTCCAAATGCTGTAATTCACACTATTATGAAGTTAAGCAATTCTTTTTTATTCTCTAGTTGAAGAAAGAGATCTCATTTTATGTTCATTTTAGATGTGAATTTTAGGAACTGCCAAATGAAGGATGGATATTGCTATATGGAGTGATGTGAGATATGGTGGGAATACTTTGGGGTATCAAACCTGAAACATTACATTTGAAGGGAAATTAGCTTTTTTGTAAAGATATGCCTCATTTTTTGCAATTCTATTTAACTTTTCACTTCTCACCAAGCTGTTTTATTCCATTGGACTGCTTCCTGCATCACTCTGAGAGGACTAGGCTTTCCATTTACCCACTCAGAGCTCTCATTGTCAGCTTGTCTACTTCTGTGTTAGCTTCCAGAGAATTCAGCTGCATGAATTCATTCTATCGAAAGCCTTGGTTTCTTCCAAAGTCAGAATCTCATGATTCATCAAAAGAAGCAACGACAAAGGGATCCATTTACTTTCCCAGTATTTTTCTATGTTTGTACGCCAAACAATATTATTAAGCACTGTGTTTATTAGAGTGAAATTTAATTTGGGGTGACATACTTTCTCTTAACATGCTTGTATATCCATATCCAGAGACTGTACAGAGATAGCTGGATGGAGGAAACTGAACAGGGAGACAAGGCAATGAAACCAAAACTTTCACTCATAAGCTCCCAGTTTTAAGCAGGTCACGGAATTTATTTATTATTTGTTTGTTTGTCTGTCTATTTATTATTCAGAAAAGGAACAATTTGCTCTGGCTCATGATTGTCTTTCTCCATCAGTCTAGGCTGCGCAGTACCTCACAGAACAAGAGTGTAGAGGCAGACAAAGCTGCTTACCTCAAGTTGGTTGGCAGCATGGTGGTGTGGCAGCCAGGAAACAGACATAGACACATGGGAAGGGACCAGAACAAGCTTATCCCAGGCCACATCTTCAATGACCTACTATCCCCAGCTAGATCTCACCTCCTTAAATTTTCAAATACTGAATCCAACAAAAGTTGACATCCCTTCAGTTACAGTGATAACTTGGACTATAGTTATGAGACCCTGTTGCCTGCATCCAGAGTGGAAAAGTCTGTGATTCATCTTACTATTCTACATTGCAAGAGACTTGCTCCCAATAGAGGATTAATATCAATTTGTTGGAGGAATGAATAGGAAGAACAGCAGAGGATAAAGGAACACTTGTGTGAGGCTCCATAGCTGTGCTGCTGCTGCAGGTGCTGATGGTGACAAGAGCTGACATTTTATCCATGTCATGCATATTTACAGGAACACCTGTGAAATCACCTTTTACCTCTCCAACAATCCTACTAAGAAGGTATTATTATTATTAATCCCCAACTTACAGAGCAGGAGACAGACTCATGAAATTGACATAATATACCTAAATCCATAGGTTTAGTAAATAGTAGCACTAAGATTTAACCATAGGTCCATATATCTCTTCAAACCTGACCTCCATGTATAGAAACTGGCTTCCTTTTACTTCTCTGTATCAGCATCCAAGCTTAAGGATGTACCAAACTCNTCTCAAATAAAATTATACCGTTCTAAGAGCTAATCTAGCTAGAGGCAAAGCCCAGGACTACTGGGTGCACTCTGCAAGCCTGGGAGGTAATACAGTGTACAAGAAGCCCTCCTCTTCAAAAATCTCAGCATCTGTAGCCCCTCCTTGAGGTCAACAGCACAGAGCTGACTGGCAGTCCTGACATTCCATAAGTCTCTGTCATATTTGAATCAAACAGTTCTCACTTTTCAATCTAAATATACTTGCTAAAGGGGACAGTGAGTTTCTCCTGTCTACGTTGAGGATTATTTTAAGCAAAGACATATCCCCAAAGAGCTCTCTAGCTCGTACCAACAACCACAACTTGGAAAAGAGCTTGTTGTACAAACTAAGAATCTCATTTACTAAAACAATTATTTAGAAAGAATAGCCAAAACTTCCAAGTAGTGAAGCAAGTGTGCAATTATAATTTTGAATCAACATATGAAACAAGTGTTTAATTTAAATTCAGAATCAACACCAAAACAATATTATTTCCCAATAAAGTATGTTGGTGACCACTGCCTCAGACTTGTCTTATGGTTACTCAATAAGGATTCCCCTAAAGGTCATTTTAATTCATCACAGCGTCAGCACTGAAACACAAATAACCTGGCAGTTGCAATGCACATGACAGATTGGAATGCAGGCTTGCTTCATCTCTGCCTCACTGTTTTGCCTATCTATCTTTTTAAATATTCCAAAGGTCCCCTCAAAGTCTAAGCCTGAGCTAACACCCTAAGCTCTTCATGCTTATTCCTCCCTTTAGAAACTGTTATCTAAGTCTTGAAAAAGCCACTTAGACATTAATCCCAGGAAAGTATAGATTTATTCTGGTGAACGTTCAGAAACCTTAACTTCCGTTTCATTATTCATTCCCATATTGTCCTAGAACAGTAAAAACCACACCAACACACTTTCAATCTCTAGGCAAGCATAGTTCTAATTTGCAAAGCTGCAAAGAACATCTGATGCTCAGTCAACAAAAGCTCTAAGTCGTCCTTAAATTAACCTGGGACCTAACTTGATTTTTTTAAAAATTATCAATAGCCATTGTTCTGCCAAAACAAAGTTCACCATGGCCAGGCTTTTCCAATCACGTTCCCTGGGTGCAAGTGGTTGTGTTTGTCTGTCTATCTCTTTTATTTCATTCTTCCTTGTGTCCTAACTACCTTTCTCCCTTTCTTCCTTTCTATTCTCACTTTCTTAATTTTTAGCACCCTATACTATCAGCTGCTTATCTGCTGACATTTTTGTTTCAGCTCTTCTTTATTTCAGCAGATCACCCTGAGTTCCCTCTGCTTGGCTATCATGGATACCTACATTGCTCTGCTGCTCTCTTGTCAGGAAGTTCTGTCCCTGATGGCCACTCTTACATGTTTCCTAGTTTATTATGATCTAGGGATCTTGCCATTTATTCAGGCCACTTGGTGTAACCATTTCTCCTTTTGGAAATAGCTTCTCTTTAGCTGCTGATAGAGAAGAGTCCCCTTTGATAGATTTCAGATAATGATTTTCTTTAACAGAAGCTCATAGAAAGATCTTTTGTTGGTAATACCTAACATTTTAGCCTAGAATTCTCTGCTGGTTTACAAATTAAATACTGATTTTGTCAATATATAAATAATTTCTTGCTAAAGTTCACACACTACATGGACAAGTGTGTGTGTGTGT
>LZPO01118723.1:0-15707 GCA_001675575.1 Neotoma lepida | reverse complement strand
CTGCAATGGACACATTTTAACATGTTTCAGTGTGATAAAAGTCATACTCTTGTCACAAAGAATGCAGAAGCATTGGCTGGCTTGCATTAAAGGTTAACAGAATCTTTATTACAAAGTGTTGCTTTAGCATGTGCGATTTTCCTTAAAGGCACACAGGAAACTGCCTCTCTTCTTCCAAACAGAGGATTAAAAAATTCATGTGACTGGTTTTATCATTATGCATGCCTTGCTTAGGCAACTACATCGTTAATATTTCATAATACAGCTTCCCCGTCATGTCAAGAAAATACAATATAACAGTAGGCTTACTGGTCGCCTGGCCCTTATAATCTTTCCTCTCCATTTCCTGTGATGTTCCCTCAGGCTTAGGTGTGGAGGCTGTGGGGAGCAACTGCAACTGAACATTTGCAAGCACTTTGTTATTTGTATTTAACCAGCCTTAGATCTTCATGATAGCCTTCTTGTGCTACAACAACAACAACAGCAACAAAGAGTGCCTTTGATAAAAGATGAGAGATAATGTGTCTGTGGGGAAATTTCACAACTTTGTTCCCAAGGGCAATAAATCAACATTGAAGGAGGGACTTTTCTCCAGGATGAGTTCCTTGATAGGTTAACCAATCCCAACTGATCAGCCCTAAACATAGCTACATTATGGCAATACTAAATAGGCTCCGTAGGTATTACACAGCCACAAATATATACACACATACTCACGTGTGTGTGTGACAATAATAATGATAGACAGCAATGAATTTGAAAGGGAGCATGGGACATAAGAGGAGTTGTTGGAGGAGGGAGAAAGGGTAGGAGTGATGTCAGTATAGTATCCACATATGAAATTATAAAAATAAAAATAAATAAATTTTAAAAACTCTCTCATGTGAAAAAGGTCCTTCCCACACCATGGTATATAAATATTTTTTTAACCAGGATTTGTATTAAAGAGAACTCTGCATAAATAGGTTAAAAAATAAGACATCCTTTTGACCCCCCCACACAATTTACTATTTGTTCACACTTGTTCAACTTAATGTTAAAAGATTTATATATTGCCATTTTAAGACTTTATGACTTTTGGAGGGCTCCTTTGTCACATAAGACTTAGGATTTTCTGCCTTTTTCCTGTTACCCTACCTTACATCACCATCATTTTCATGGCCAGTCAAGACCCTAAGAGGGCAGAGGTAAAGTTTTACCTCATCTGCAGAATCATTATCTTTTACCATTGAAGTATTTTTTACTATTAAGATCCATAGTTGCAATAATTTTTAGCAGAAATATAGTGATGATAAATTATTTTAGCCCTTTTTTGTGGTTCTAAATTGATTTGAGTAAAAGTAAAATTAACCTTTCAAGAAAAAGTTGATTCTGAAATATGTGAAAGTTGAGGCACTATCTTCAGAAATATTTATTCAACATCCATTAAAATATAAGTATTCCTGTACATCCTAAATCCACTAAAGAAAAGCCTCCTGGGTTATAGCCATAGACAAAGAATTGCAGGAGGATATAAGGAATAAGGAATGCTGAGAGAGACATTGTCTCCATCAGAGTAGAGAAAAATAACTGATTTTACAATACCAAATAGCCAGTCCTAGAAACATACATACATATAGCATTATAGGAGTTGAGTGGTTATTTCTATATATTTAGAAATATATGTAATATATATGATATGTATATATATAACATGCATTTATTTTATTATACACATAAAAATGTAATATATATTTAAGAAAAAATGTGTAAGAATCCAAGAAACAACAAGAGAGATGCATAACATGGTTTAGAGGGAAGAAGGGAAATGATGAAATTACATTATAACCTCAGAAAATAAAACCAACTACAGCAACAAAAAAGAAATGCTTAATGTAGTGCAACATTCCAAGTTTGACCAATATTAGAAATTATACAACTGATTTTTCTCATTGAATGAAAACTTCTTTATACTCTGTATACTAGAAGACTTAGCATGTATGCATTTATTGAAAATTTAGGTTTTATCATCAGAAGGGTAACTGGTATCAAATGAATTATTAGCATTTTAATTATGTAGACAACTAGGTGAATTGACTCCAAACTGGTAAGCAAAGACCTCCAATAAGGATTACTACTGTAGTATAATAAACAAATTTTAATCCTGACTCACACTAACGTCATTTGAACAGATTACTTCACTTCGTAGAATACCTCTCTATTCATCTATTACAGAGAAACCACAGCCAGAATAACCCATAGGTTTCTCCAATGTGATTTACTACAATGGTGGGATTCTTTTTATGCCATTGTACCAGACGGAGAAAATACTTTATTATTTCATGAATTTTTGATAAAAAATATACTATAACAATTTGCAGATAAAATTGATACAGTTTTATGTTGTGTAATCTAGATTATAGACACAGACACTTGTGTATTAATAATTATTGAAATCTCAAAGGAGTTTTGAGTTAGATAATAAAGACTAATCTCTATTAGGTAGGCTTCATCAGCATGTTAATCTGATAGACTTCAGTTATGTTACCATGGATCAATCCCCAATCTTAGTCATGTGGAGAGTGAAGAAAAGAAATCTCAACCAGCACCAGAAAGCTTCCTCCTGTCACATATATGAACAAATACAGTGATCCGTTGTCAGACAATATGCAGAGAATGAGAGACTTCAGAACACACAGCCCTAAAGGGATGGCTCTATTACATCCTTCCCTTTCTGGGCTCAAGGAGCCCAGTGGAAGAAGGTACAGAAAGAGTGTAAGAGTCAGGGAGGATTGAAGACACCAAGGAAACAAGGTCCTCAAAATTAACAGGATCTGTTCACATATGAATTTAGAGACTGAAGCAGTGGGCACAGGGCCTACATGGGTCTGCCCCAGATGGGGTCCTAGAACTGAATAGAGGATAAATGTGCACCCATTGCTAACTCAGAAGCAATGACCAACTGATTACTATTTGCAAATGAAAACTTAGTTTTCTCCAAGGGAGTCTCACTGGGGAAACAAATTACTCTTAAGGGTAGGCTACATGCCCAGTAGTAGATGACCAACAGAAAACAAACCCAAGGCATTTTTGGAGATTCTTTGTCTCACAATGACATGTCAAGGCCCTTTTTAAAATTTTTTTACCATTTCTCATAATTTATTTATTTATTTATTTATTATTTCTCTTCTCTCACCTTTACCTAACAAGCCCTTTGTGCATATACAGAATTCCTGGATGTGTGAATGAGTGAGTCTCTTTGTTTATATCTGTTTCTTTTACCTTTTCTTGGGCTCCATTTCTTCTGTTTGTTCTGTCCTATTCTAATGTGTTTCATTTTATCTTATTTTTATTCCTTAGAAGCTTGTTTGTTTTCTATGAGATACAGAGAGAAGGTGTATCCAGATGGATGGGGAGCGGGGGAGAAACCGGGAGTAGAGGGAGAAGAAACTATAATCAGGATATATTACATGAGAAAAAAGTCGTTTCAGTAAAAGCTAAAAAATGAAAACTATGATGTAAAAATAATAGTTTGATCTTTAAGATAGTATGTAATTATTTATTAATGATAAAATGATTACTTGAAGAATAATATTACATTGATGCTATGGAGAACTGTGTAGAAAATACATTATCTAAATCAGTATTCACAGAAATTATGATTTGTCATAGTGATAGGAGACAAGAAGAATATAAATACTAAATAAAACAATTATAAGTAAGAGCAGTTAGTAATGAATAATCAGTAAACAATAATCAATGTGCTTTTCTTTTTTAAATTTGGGGGACTCAGATCAAAAATCATGTTCTTTGGATATTTTAAATATGCATTTTTAAAAAAAGTACAAAAAATAGGAATTCAACATGTAAGTTAGAAAAAGAAAATCAAAAACTACAAAAGTAACACAGGAAGGAAAAAAGGTATGATCCATAGTGTACTAGGAATATGAAAACAGAAACTGAAAAGACAAATAAATTAAACAAAAAAATTAACAAATGGACTGTCATTTTCTTCAGTGGTGTAGCTGCTTATCCACTGTCCTTGCTTCAGTAAATAACCTCTGACCCACACACCCTGGTACAAGAAAATCTAAGTCAGTGGGTCACACTGATGTAGTGGAAATTAGTGAAAAAAAGAATTGCAGCCAAAGAGACAGAGGATAAAAGAGGATATTCAAGGGTGAAAATGACTAAAACTAGTTATTTTTTGAAACTGTCAAAAATTAAAACACTAAAAATAGTACTGCATTTTGAAGGGTACTATAACATATATTCTTCGTATGAACATAATACACATGTACAGTTTGTAAGGTACATACTTTAAATTACTCAGAAAGTGAAAATAAATACACAGAGCAAAAAGTAAAAATTGTCATTCCTCAACCATCTAAGTAGGTACAACACATACCTCAACATTATGTGGTATTAAAATATATGGACTGGACAGGCAGTGCCTCAATCCTTAAAACTGTTGCTTTTAAAATGTAGGGGAATATAGTAAGAAATAAAGAAAATTTTCCATAATAATAAATACATTTTAAAAATAATTATCAAAACCTATACCTTTGTAGCATGTATTTCTTTGTCTTTTCTTTTTCTCCTTTTATTGAATNTGTTTTTTTTCTCACTTACTATATTCTGATTATGGTTTTCCCTCCCTCTACTCCTCCAGAATCCTTCCCACACTCCCTCCCATCCAGATCCATTCCCTTTCTTTTTGTACAGGTTTCTAAGAGATAATAATAAAATCTAACAAAACAAACAAAAAGCCCTTCACATCGAAGCTTGACAAGAGAGACCAAAAGAAGGAAAAGAGGTACAAGAATCAAAGACCCACTCATTAGCACACTCAAGAATCTGGTAAGAACACTAAACCGGAAGCTATAATATAAGCGTGGAGGACTTGGTGCAGACTGGTGCAGGACCTGGACATGCTATTTTAGCCTCTGTGAGTTCATATGAGCTTTGTTCAGTTGATTTAGAAGGCCTTGTTTCTTCAGTGTTCTTCATTCCTTCTGGCTCTTAAACTCTTTCCACCCTGGGATTTCCTGAGCTCTGTGGTGAGGGATTTGATAGAAACATCCCATTTAGAGCTGTGTATTCCAAGGTCTGTGTGTGTGTGTGTGTGTGTGTGTGTGTGTTTGTGTGTGTGTGTGTTTATGTATGTGCTTGTCTATGCATCTCTCTCTCTCCCTCCCTCCCCTCCCTCTGCATAATGTCTGATTGTAGGTCACTGTTTGTTTCTATCTGCTGCAGAACTCATTATATCACTCTAGTTTTTGTTTGATTGTTTTTCACCAGTATTATTTATTTTTTACTCCATGTCTCTCTGCTATCTAGTCTCTGATTCTTGGTCACCCAATGGGCTCCATCTCTTGGAGTAGGCCTTAAATCCAACATGTTATTGTTTGGTTACTCCTAGGAGCTTTTTGTCACCATTGCACTAGCATTTCTTGCAGGCAGGACACCATTGTAAATCAAAGGGTTTGTGGCTGGCTTGGTATTTATGTTTTTCTTTTGGTAGCATGCAGAGATCCTTTCTGTACCAAAGATGCTAGAACATAGGGGTGAAGGCTCTATATAGGCACTAGCTCAACCTCTCCATGTTCGATGAGTTGTATAAGTGTCTTCAGCAATATGGGCTTGTCACTTTGTGAAGAGCAATCTATTAATAGCCTAGATTGTTTGGGGATTCCCATGAAACTCCTTTGGGCAACAACTCAATTAGATTTAACTCAGTCCTGGTATTGGAAGCTTGCTTTGGTGAAAAGAGAAGTCCAGTTGGAACTCTGTTTCCCCATTTTTCGGTGATTTTATTTAAATCATCCACATATATGTATATATTTTAGGAAGTTTCTAATGTATGAAGTTTCCATACTATGCCTCAAATGCACCTTAATTTTAACTATCTTCCTGTATTTCATCCCTTGTCCCCTTTTCTTATCTGTTAAAATAATTGTTAGAAAGTAGGTAAACCAGACCTAAAGACCTAGGAGAGAACCAAACAGGATTGGAGGAAAAACATGTCAATGTAATGATGCCTAATGATATTCTGCTATACTCATAGACTGGTGCTTATTTTAATTATCATCAAAGAGGCTTCATCTAGAAACTGATGGAAGCAGATGCAGAGACCCACAGACAAACATTAGGGGGAGCTCAAGGAATCCTGCAGAAGAGGGAGAGAAAGAATTGTAGGAGCCAGAGGGGTCAAGGACATCTCAAAAAATCTCACAGAATCAACTAACCTGGGCTCATAGGGGGTCACAGAGACTGAACTGACAACCAGGGAGCCTGCATGGGACTGACCTAGGCACTCTGCATATATATTACAGTTATGTAGCTTGGTCCTCTTGTGGGACTCCTAACAGTGGGAACAGACTGTCTCAGACTCCTTTACTTGCTTTTGGGACCCTGTTGCTCCTACTGGGTCACCGTGTCCAGCCTTAATACTTGGGGAGGTGCATAGTCTTACTGCACTTTAATATGCCATGTTTTGTTGATATTCATGGGAGACTTGCACTTTCCTAAACAGAAACAGAGGGAGTGGATTTGTGGTAGGGTGGGAACAGAAGGGTGTTGTGGGAAGAGACTGGGAGGAGAGGAGGCAGGGGAAACTGCAGCCTGGGTGTAAAAAATATACAGATAGATAGATAGATAGATAGATAGATAGATAGATAGATAGATAGATAAAACAAAGAATTGAAACTAAAAAAAAAATAGTAAACCAGAATTCACTAGCTTCATTGTGTTGGCTCGTACTTCAGTATTCTACATAAACATCCAGAATGATCTTTTCAAATGAATGACTCATTTGCATGAGTAATATGAGAGATATTTGGGTAATTGTGTCCCTGAAAATAGTTCACAAGACAACTTGCATTGGAGGGAGTTTAATTCTGGTGTAGTTTAGCACCAACTGTGTGATTCAGATTCCAACTGATCATAAATGGAGATACAATTTACATTCAATGGGTGTGTGCACACAAGTTACACATAGATAGTCTAGAGAATCTGATGAAACATTTGCGATTTTGTAATTATACTGTGGTTGTAACATGCTGATTGCAATCAAGAGCAATATAGTGGAGGAAGCAGTATTTTTTAGGTTTATTTGGTATTTCATCATATTCTATGGCGTGCATGTAGACCTTTGTAAAATAAAGCATGAATTATAATTGCACAGAACATCAAATTATAACAACATGAGTGTGTACATGGATCTTGCATGCCTACTTTGTTTCTACTTTGCTTTTAGTCTTATTTATATGCATTGTTTTGGCAATCATGCTCTGCATGTCATAAAAAAGAACTGTTTCATATTATAATACCCTGTAATATAGCATATAAACAGAAAGGTATATAATATACAATAAATAATAGCATAGAAAATGCATAATGTAGAAAATACCTGTTTTCTGAGGAATAAATCTAAAGATTACATATATAGAATACATAATAAAATGATTTTTCCAATTTACATAGATTCTTTGTGCACACTTGTGATGTTTTGTTTCACACAGCTCAGTTTTGTTTAGCCTGTATTTATTTCATAGCTGTGTATGTATGATCCTATCATTAGTCCAGTCAGCTGTGGTTTATTCTCAGGCATCCTGTAGAAATGTTAAGTAGTAACACTACTTTCTTACTATGAACTTCATGTCTCTCAGTCTTTGTTCAGATATCTTGGCTTCAGCTTAATTGTTCATTTTATTTATTTGTTTGTTTGTTTGTTTATTCTTCAGTCTCAACTGGCATAAAATTACCTTTCAAGCTCTAATTTATCCACTACTTTTTGCTGTAAAAACAAACTGGCAGTCATTTTGTGTTGTAGCCTTGCAGCCGTTTTTTTAATATGTTAACAATGAGTTTCAAAATATTAAAAGAAAGATAATCTTGCTTCATACTTCAACATATGCTCATTCTATTTAAACTAATCTTACATTATATGCTTAAAAAATCAGTTTGATTTAAATTTAATAGGATCAAGCTAAATTATCTGGATTTTGTCATAGGGCCATCTGATAGGTGTGCTCACTGAAGACAGATCACATTGCTCTGTCGCTGTTGCCTTTATATTTCACTTGCCTTTCTAAATAGATTGAGGGATTCTTGAAAGAAACAAGTAGTGTGAAATTTATTTCTGTCTCCCAGCAGCTAATAAAGTTCTGACTTCATAATGTTTGGAAAATCTGAGAAAGAGGATACGGTTCTGCTTATACCTAAGCCCTTTCCTCTCAGACACACAGACACACTTTCCTTTCTTGCTGTTATTCCACCCAGACCCTGTCTTGGCCTCAAGGTCTAAAAGCTACACTTCGTCAACCATTTTTCTTTGCTTCCCTAAAGCTAACTTAATTTACATAAGGGGCAAAGGCTAATCACATTACACTTGTGAGTAGGTTTGTAATAAATGGTACCTAATTGATACAGAAACCAGAGGCATTTGCTGTACATTTGTCCTTTCAGAATTTTAAAAAGGACATGATCAGATTTCTTTTATAATTTTGATGGAGGAAGATAATTCCGGCCACAGTTCACTGTTATCTTTTACTCCTTTATAAGTTTAATGTCAGTGGTGCATGATAGACAGCAAACCAACAAAATGTCTTTCCAGATAAACCAAAGTAATTTTGTATTTTAACCTTCTAACATTAATTTCTTGATTCATTTTTCTGTTCTCATCCATTAAATATCAAACTACTGAATGGATACAAGATTTAGGAACAAGTTGTTGATGTAAAAATCAAAGACTTTGGGAGCTGAACACAACAGGGAGAGTGTACAATTTGGAGAAGCTTTCCTGCGTGAATCCTGTGCACGCTAATGCTAATTGTCGGGTTTTGACCAAATATTTTAACTTCTGTTAGGTTCAGTATTCTCACCTGAGAATGGAAAAATAATGATATCTATATCACAAAGAATCATCAGAATTCACTTAGCTGATATTTATAAAGACATTATAATAATTATCATATAAAAATGCCATACAGGCCTGTGGACTTGACATTTTATCATGCAGTGCTATACTGTGCTTCATAGATTTTTTTTTTAATCAAGTGAAGGTTTGTAGCCAGTACCCTTCTCCAACAACTCAGGAGACAGAATTTGTAAGCAAAAATATCTCACATATTTTAGATACACATTATACAGTTAATAAGTTTTGTCCAGCATTAACACAATTTTTATAAGAACTATGTAATGAAATGCATGTGGCTCACTATTTTAATGCTAGCCTTATGGTAATAGTCCAGAACTGAGTCTGTATTTTCTGTGGTGTGTCCATATAAATGCCCATTAAAGAAATACATATGACTGTTGTAAAGTCCTGGTTATTTTCTATGAGAATAATATAATAAGTTTTTAAGTTCCCAGGTATTTTAGAAAAATACAGTACATATATTCCCAGAGCAGAGAATTTTACAAACTCATGTGATCAAAAAGTTAAAACATGACTCCTTTTCCTGAAACACAGGTCCCAAAATTTAGGGAACTTCCCAAATATTAAATGTGCAAATTATCAAGAATAATGAAATGTAACAATTTTCTGAGATTGTACTTACTTTTGACTTAACAAACTGGGGTAAATCTTTTGGGAATTATGAGTGTAGTAATCTTACTAACTAACTATAGTAAAACCAACATCTTACTATCAGAGTTTATAATGTGAGTAGAAGGTCCAAATAATTAAATAATATGAGCAGTTGAGAAATATCAATAATTATTCAGTGAGCAGACAATATTTGTAAATATGAAAAATTTAAAAAACTCAATAGATTAATAAAATGTTGAATACTGGTTGAATACTATGTTCTTAAATTACCAAATCATAGCTATGGCTTTAAAATCTGGGCCTTGGAAATATCTTCTGAAAAAAATATACAAAAATATATTTAAGGTCAAATATTATTTTTGCTTCTCTGATGAT
This sequence comes from Neotoma lepida, assembly GCA_001675575.1. Lineage (NCBI taxonomy): Eukaryota > Metazoa > Chordata > Mammalia > Rodentia > Cricetidae > Neotoma > Neotoma lepida. Next base: position 5,800 of record LZPO01118723.1, on the reverse strand, counting down.
AACAAGAAAGAATTGTAAAAACAAACAGAAAAGGAATTCCCCAAGGTTTTGAATCAATGAAGAAATATATTATTAACTTTCCTAATTAGCCGGGGAGGTATGACCCTCTCTTGAGGAAGCTGGAGAATGTGATGCTGCAGATCCAGTTATTTAGTATATACATTCTATGCTGTAGAACATTATTTTAAGATATGTTACATTTGTTTATGCTATGGAACATTTGTTTAATGTGCAAAGATGTGTTGCATTCTTTTATGTTGCATTTGTTTATCTCTGTGAAGCTGTGTTATTGTGCCTGTCTAAAATACCTGATTGGTCTAATAAAGAGCTGAATGGCCAATAGCAAGGCAGGAGAGAGAAAAAGGCAGGGCTGGCAGGCAGAGAGAATAAATTGAAAGAGGAAAAGAGTAAGAGGAGCAAATAGTGGAGTGACAAAAGGGGGCCAGCCAGACAACCAGACAGCCAGATAGCCACTCAGCCATACAGTCACACAGCCACACAGCCACACAGCCACACAACCACACAGCCACACAGCCACACAGCCAGACACAGAATAAGAAGGAAAGAAAACATATACAGAAATAGAGAAAGGTAAAAGCCCAGAGGCAAAGGTAGATGGGATAATTTAAGAAAAGCTGGCTAGAAACAAGCCAAGTTAAGTCCACATATTTATAAGTAATAATAAGCTTTCATGTGTGATTTATTTGGGAGCTGAGTGGTGGGCACCCCAAAAAGCAAAGGGCCAAAAGAGTAAAAACAACAATTCTACAGGTTTTAAAGGAGCAGCTATGTCCTGGAGAGGGAGAAGTGGGTGTGTTTTCATTAACTACATGTCAAGCAACTGAAGCTGTATGAGGAGTGCATCCTGGCTTGTCTTATGTCTTCCAGCTGTTCTAACACTATTTTATCTTTGCGTTCATCGGTGTTCTCTTTAAGTTTTTCAATAATTACAGTTAGAATTCAAGAATTTCATAAATGCCTGTTTGTTAAATTGATTTACATTTGAATTACGTGCCTTTAGTTGAAATGTATCTTTTTTAGTGACTAATCAATGAAAATAACTATTAAACATCCATCTCCTTTGGAAAAGGAATATTCTAAAGTCTTTGGAGAAATAAATTGTGAAAATAACAGATTAACCATGAATTTCAAATCATCCTGAATCCAAGGTTCTATATGGTGTGGCTTCATCCCCACCCTTCAGTCTTGGTGTTTTCCCTTTCCACTTGCTCACAGGCTCTGCCCTCATCTCACATGTGTTTCTATATTCATAGGACACATCAAACTCATACCCATTAAACACAATTTAATTTTTCAGTTCCTTTGGTCTTCTACAATCACCTTTTAATTCTGAATTGATGCTCTTGAGTTTTCAAGTATTTCTCCATTCATATGAGATAATGTTTTGAAAAATGTATGATAGAAATAGTATAGTTCTCAGGATTCCAATTTTTACTTTGTGTGTTTGTGTGTGTGTGTGTGTGTGTGTGTGTGTGTTTGAGTCAGTGCGTGGGTGCACACATACCAAGGCACCCACTCACAGAAGGCAGAGGACAACTTGAAGGAGTTGTTTCTCTTCCTTCACTGTGTAGATTTGAGGAATTGAACTCAAATCATGAAGCTTGGCATCAGGGACCTTTACCTGACTTGCAATCTCATTGGTCAAATTCTGAGAATTTAAATAACCACTTAAGTTAAATAAGAAATAATTTGTAAAAGTTATTTATTGCAAGAGTATCAGATGCAGATCAGAGGTTGAATCTAAAATAACATAAAGTAATTAGGAAGAACAGCAAAGTGATTTCTGACTTTCTGGTTTTCTTACCTTCTTATGGCTGTGTGTGTGTGTGTGTGTGTGTGTGTGTGTATGTTTGTGTGTATGTTAATTTCATTATCTAACTGCTGATTAACACAGCAATCATATGCCTCGAGTTCTATGCATCCTCTCCTTTTAGTCCACTGGATTTTGTTACTCTAATTTCTTCCATAAGTGCTGCCATTTTATGCATCAGAAAAATAATCTGAAAACAAATTTGACAGTAAAAATGAAAAGAATTAAAGCAATCAGGTCTTGCATAACATGTAAGAATTAATTATTCCTAATAGGAGTTGACAATAAAATAATTATAGATCAGATAACTATATATAATATTATATATTTATATATGTATACATATATGCAGTTATTACTCTCAATTCAATTTTCCTGGTGTCTCAGCTTACATGCTCTCTACAGATGAGATTCTAAGTGGATTCTATGAAGTCTTTTGCTGCCATACTCACAATAAAATGTCATGTGTGTTGCAGATGGAACATGGATTTAGTAATCTGGGAAGAAAATAAAGGAGGTAGTTCATGGCTGGTAGGGGAAAGTAGGAACCCCATAAGCCCCTTTCAAGGACAGATTTGTTATTTCTCATTGCCTTGGATTTCTTGTCCTATGTGCTATCAACTCTCACCCTCTTTGTAGCTGTTGCTTTTATGCATATTGAGTAAAAAGTGAACAAACTGTTTTGAGCATTATTTTACTCATTCTATTTACCTAATTCATTTATATGTTTCTATACATAATTATATTCAAGTATTTCATGTGATCATATTTATCTATATTTATAAAAGAATATGTCATTTAAGTTAACTACTTTAATATTTGCCAAGTATATCTATATAAATTCTAATGGTATAATCCTGTGACTTTAGGGATAAACATATTTTAATATTTTATATTCTTTAGATAATTTTCAAGTTCATGATGAAATGAAATGCTAATGAGTTTATTTATTGAAACTAAATAGGTCAGAACTAACAATTTTGCATATGATGAGACTAATGTCTAAAAATGTTTAGCTGCTGGGATTGACTTATACTTATGGATAAAGGAAAATGAAAATTCAAAATATATTTTTCTTTATTATACATATTTGCTTTCATACAGCAATGGCATATATTGGCAGGATGTAGATAACATTTCAATATATATTCAACACATATTTATCAGATCTGTGTGATTTGTAGGTCGCTCATCCAAAAAGACATTATTTTGTGTGAGTTGGGAACACTTGAAATCCTCCCTACTGGCTATTGGAGCTATTCCCTTAATTTCCCCAGCCATGGTTTTCTCACCACACTACTACATTACAGGCATCTCCGTTAACCTTCCAATCACAATCCCTCTGCCCACCCACATTCTTCACAGACTCTAGTTAGTAATCACTGTGCTCTATGAGGTTAACTTTTTATTTATCTTGTTTAAGTGAGACTATCTGGTGTTTGTCTGTCTGTTTGGCTTATTTCATTCAATGTAATATTCTTCAGTCCGTGGGTTAAACTGCAAATGACAGACTTTGCACCTTTGAATGGCTGAGAATTAACTTTATAGTTTTGCTAACTTAAACTTGCATAACTAAAATGAGTGTTTCAACTTCTGAAATGTGTATGTTCTCAGTGTGTGAGGGAAAAGAATGTGGATGTGTTTGTGAGTCAATTAGATCAAAGAATGGCATAGAGAAAATAAGCTGGATATATGTAATTTTAACCAAGTAGGCTCATTTAAGGGGGCTTTCAGTGTTTTAAGCACAGTGTTTTCACATTTAAAAATATATTTATTTGTTAGTTGTATGGACTCTGCACCCAAGAATAAAATGATCAATTTAATGAAGAAATTTAACTCTGTGACCAATCAAATTTATGCGTACATTTAGTCTATCAACACTCAGATTAAGAATGATATTTTGTTGTCTAATCATTGTGAAGCTTAAATCTATTAATTGTCACATACCTGATCTTTTAGCTACAATTATAATTATTGCCTCTTTACCCTCTTTTATGCATTTTGTCAATACCTTTATCAAAACTCAATTTTTAGGGTTCAAATCAAGCCTCAGTTTATCATGTGGGTGTTAACAACATCTACTACCCCTGCAGTTTCTTCTGCCATTTGTGTATGCACACACATACGTATATGTTTCATCTCCTCCTATCTTTTCTAAAATCCAACCAAGCCAATACCACAAATAGCTCCATTTCAGATATAAAGAATTTACTCCTAGAAAGGGTTGATTCTGCTGAGAAAGTCAAAAGAGTAAGATATCCATGACTAGAAATTAGGTGATCTGACTAGAGGCCAAATTGCCTCAGCAATAAACTGCCTACCTAAGCAGGCATTGAATTTGTGCTCAAGGAAAGAAAAATATGTTCATTCTTATTTTCATATATTTACCTTTATTGATCATAAATTAACATATTTTTCATTAATAATATAATTTGATCATAATTTTTTTGCAACTGATGCTGATTCTTCCCCCCAGTTTTGGTAATGTTATATTCAAGTTGTGCTGTATCTTCCCAAGAAGAGATTAAAAAAAACTTATGTATTTAAAAAAAGAATAAGAAATTTAATCTCATTAAATCTTTTATATTTATGCTTAAAATAAATAAATGTTACTATGTCATCAGAAGCCATTTCATTGCTATGTTCCTTTATCAAATAACAGTTGTAGATTTTCCCCTAGAACCAAAGACCTATCTAGTCTTAAGCTCTTGGATGGTTTCCATTTCATGATGTGGCTTTTAAATATAAGAAAGTGATTGTTTATTCTTATAACATTTGTGATCCTATTGTACCAGTGTATCTTGCAGGCAGGTCACTGTTGTAATTGGCAAGTTTTGTAGCTGGTTGATATTGGTGATTTCTTTTTTCCTCTGGTAGCATGTGAATTAGTTGATAGCACCATGACGACTATTCAGAAGGCATGTGGCTTCTTCTAGTTTGGCACCAGCTCATTTTATTCATGTTTGATGACATATCTACATTGTATCCTCACCAATTAAGCCTTACAATCATGTTATGTACAGTAATCAATAGCCTTGGCAATAGCCTGTGATTTTTTTTGTGATCCATTGTGGTGACAATGGTTGTGGGTTGGAAAAAGTTAGTGGAAGGGGAAACATGATCAAAATATATTATATAAAAATAATTTTAAATAAATATTTACAAAAAGATTGAATTAAATATTATTACTATAGTACTGTAGATGGAGGAGGTCTTTATATTAGTAAAGCATGCTTGATCAAAATTTTCTCATATGCTGTTAATATATTTTTGTTTTTTGCCATTTTACCTCTACTTAAAACAAATTGTTTCTTGAGTTTAGAAATTGTCCTGTATGAAAAACAGATAGTGATGGTCATATATAGACAATATAGTCATGTGTATATAAATATTTGCTAACATATTCACATAATTTTTGGATTAATCAGTTGAGATGTCTTAAAGCAACAATACTACAGTAGCGTTGAGCTTATCTTGTAGCTCTTTCTATGGGGAATGGGCTGACCATTGCAATAGTACAAGAAGTACATGCGTATAAAAGAAATTGTACTGTAAGTTTATTCTGTAATGAACCATGCTATTATAACTATATTTTCTATGTGACTCATAGTTCAAGAGAAACTTCATATACATACTCAAGAATTACTTGTGCATAATCTTAGAGAAACTGAAAAAGCTGACTAAATTGCTGAAAGATGCTAGTGCTTATTAGCTGGCAGCTTGTTGACCTCAATTAGTAGAACAGAATTTGTTAATGATTTAATTTAAACATACAAGCAGATGTTTCATGAGTCTTTTTGTTTTGTTTTGTTTTGTTTTGTTTCTTCCAGTGTGAAACATTCTTTTTTGGCTCTGAGTGATATATCAGTGTCAAGAGGATTAATTCAATTCAACCTGTATCATGCTGAACACTGGATTTCAGAAATTTTCATGTTATTCTCAATTAATTTATTTACTTTAAAGAATATG
>LZPO01118722.1:0-15715 GCA_001675575.1 Neotoma lepida | reverse complement strand
GGAATCTTTTTCTTTCTTTCTTTCTTTCTTTCTTTCTTTCTTTCTTTCTTTCTTTCTTTCTTTCTTTCCTTCCTTCCTTCCTTCCTTCCTTCTTTCCTTCCTTCCTTCCTTCCTTCCCACCTCCTACTCCTTATATACCAGTGCAGAATATCACCAAATTCACCCTTTTGTATATATGGAGACTTGGGTCATTCCTAAAAATTTACAGTTATAAGTAATGTTACAATAAATAACCTTACACACATATTTCATGTTTTCATATTTTTGGGGTTAAAGCTTCAGGTTAAGTTCCTAGATGTAGCACTGCTGCTACAAGCACACATGCTTTAATAAGTCCCTTCAAATCCCTTTTCATAAAGGTTGTGCCAGATTTTCCTTCCCACTAGTGTCAGTAAAAATATGTTTGTTCACAGCCTATCCAACAGGATTTATTGTCAAGCTTTTGGGTTTTTACCATCTAATGGTTTGTGGATGGCCTCTTAGTGCAGACACCATTAAACTTCTCTTTGTATAAGAAAAGGCCACTTTCCTAAGTTTAAGAGACATTTTTTATGCCTTTTGTGGAATATCTAAAATGTNTGAATATTGATATATGAATGCTTTCATTCTCATGCAGGAAAATGGGAGATGGGATACAGTGAACTTTTCCTGAANGAGAAGTAGAAATTGGGATGTCTGCAGGTCTAGGTTTGCTCAGGTCTGGAGAGATGTGTTCATCATCATCTCCTATTTCTGGGTTTTCTCATATTCCTTAGATTAAGTATCTGCTCCTTTATGCCAGTTCTGTCCTATATGTATCTGAATGGTCCCCCACTGACTCTTTTATCTAAAGACATCAGATGGCAATTAAAACCCCAAGTAAGCTTTGCTTCATGATTTCCAATTTAGGGTTATCAGCATTTCACCATATAAGGCATTATTTCAATTTTCCAGTATTTAAGACTTGGACATATACTCTTGAGCCCACTATAGATAGTGAAACTCAGATGAAATGTAGGGAATGCAGAAGCAACAACAATAAGAAAACAGATTACACTTCATAGTACATCATATGGTGTTGGTATTCACAAGAAAGGACTGGCAGGAAATGTAGCTGAATCATCCTCCATGTTGCCACTGATATCACTGGACGAGGCTATGCAGGCTATCATAGCATCAGCAGCACAAGATATAGTAATTATTTATGTGTTTTAACTGGCTTTATCCTTTTCTTAAAATATGTCTGAAAAAATTTACAAATTTACTAATAAAAGAAACCTTCTGAGAATGTCTGGATAGTACAGAAAACAGTTTTAAAAAGGAAGAAAAGGCCACTTAAAAATGTTAAGCTTCTAATGAGCTTAATTTGTAACCTTGGCAACAATAACAAAGCTTCTGAGGGCAAAACTTTCTAGAAAGATGATTCTAGGATTCCTGGTTTGATGGCTCAATGGAAGACACTTAGTGATGATATCATGAACCTTGAGAATGTTTTGATGTACCTTGTACTTATTGCTTGGTTTTATATAGCTGATCTTAAACAAAAGTGTACCTTTAAGTGCCATTGTAAAGGACGTTCCCCTTTGAGCATTGATCATACAGTTGGTAAATATCATTGCCTTCTCTACTTTCATAATGCCTATCCATCAGAAAGTTTTCCCTAGTATTAGATTATTATGAATTAAATGAATGAAGTGTTATTCACCATTGTTGTATGACATTTTCCTTGGGGAGACATGGACAACCTTCTACTCACTCCAGGTTGGAGAATCAATGATTATCCAAAGTAACCATATCACCAAAGTCCAACTGGATAAACTGTTGACTTTATTGGGATTAATAACAGGAATATTGGTGAATAGTCAATTATAGGAGCATGGACAAACCAAGGTAGCTACATTAATTTAAGCAACATACAGCATGTGTAGGAACTCTGGAACTCTCTTTGTGACCTGAAAGCATCTCCACAGGTCAGAGTCTTTTTTTCTTCAGCAATCTCTACCACTCATACAACACTGGTGAGGAATGGATATTATGAATGTGGTAAGCCTCTGGGACTTCCTGAGATGTGTGAGTTGTTTAGTTCTTGGATCTTAATGGGGCTCACTTTAGAACACTTTGCCTTAAAGACCATCCCTCTTCAATGGAATCTTTTAGTTCGAAGAAAATTTTATACAACTAACATGCAGATATTAATATTACATTTTATAGTGGATTCTATAGTCATTTAGGAGAAACTGAAAGATCATAACCTTAGAGTTGCAAGGAAATTTAGAACTGTAACAACTAACCATTTGATTTGTGGCTTGAATGTATTTTTTNATAAATACACTGCTAAGAGGACAGCTAGATTTTGTTGGGATACTTCCAGTATCAAGTAACTCAATAACTTTGGAAGAACCTATTTAGTTTTAATGGTCTTGCATTAAAAAAACCAATCCTAAGTGAAACATTAAGTTAAATACTTTATTATATAACTTAAAGACAGATCATTTACCTTTTCTAGTCATTTCTTTTCTAAGCTGACATTCCTAAGTGTTCTCTACAGTTCTTAATGTGACACTGTTTTGAGTCATTGTTTAAGGCCTTGTCGAAACATGTATATACTGCCAGCACTCTGTCTTTACTAAAGTTGGTTGCAGCCTGTTGTGGATCCAAGTCAGATGAAAGTGGGAAGAATCTATAGCATCAGAGTGGGTGTGACTTACAAGTTAGGGGCTTTGGCTGGTATTCTTGCTTTGCAGGATCTGTGAAGTTCCTGTAAGCTTTTGCATGGTTGCTGTATGTTGCTATATGTTTTTCTTAAGCAGATAAGAAATTTATATTATAGAGTGAAAAAAAATTGGAAGTGTCTCTTGGAAGTGAAGGTTATGAATGTGGCCAAGATTCAAAGGCAGCTAGCAAAGGGATGTATAGAATGTGAGAAGCCTACAGAATATGTTCATTCAGTTTTTCTCTCTCATTTCCATTCTATTCATCTCTTCTATATGATTTCTGTACTTTTTTCTTTCAAAAAACTGAGTTGTGTGATATGCTTCAGTATTAATTTTTGAGACAACTATTGAGAAGGACCATTGTACTTGATTCTTATTCCAAAAACCCCAAAAGAGAGTCCACTTATTCCAACTCATCTTAAAGCAGGCTCCTCTCTTATCTAAGCATTTGAGGTGAGGGACAAGGAGCTGTCACTCCACCTCACAATTGTGATCTTCTAACTATGTATCAGGCCAGGTAGTTCTTGGAGAAAAGATGCCTGAAGGCTACAGTAGAAGATCTTCCAAATGTCTACAAAGGGAGAAAGAACTTTGAGTTTCCAAGGGGTTGAGAAAAAAGTTCAGTTTCCTGTAAGAGGTAATTGGTTAGAAATTGAGGATATAAAAGCAACNATTAGGGTTTAAAGACTTACTTTAAGATAGTTAAGAAATAGGAGAGGGTGCTTAGATTTCCTTTCTTGTCTATACCAGTTTAGAAAGAGATTCAGGGAGTAAAGGATGTAGAAATAATTTGCACTTCAACTTGTATGAACGCAGCTGATGAATTGNGTTTAAGAAAGAAACTTAACATGTCTCTTACTGATTCTTAAGGGTAGATCTCCACATTTGACAATTAGGTCACATTTTTGTATTTATATTGGTCAATTTCTACTATAGTATATGTATTTTTTAATGTTTTGTATCCTAGCTATACTGAATTCTTTTGTGCAAGACTTGATATTTCTCTTGGTTGAGTTCATGACATGAAAAGTCATAGCATGACTTTTCTGAATAATGATTCTGTACTCCAATAGAGCAGTTATCCCTTCATCTTTATATCAATTGCAAACAAGATTACATGCAGCAGTTTGTGATGAGGTTGGAAATCATGATATCAAATGGAGCTTATTGACTAGTTGATCACATAGTAAAGTCATACTGATTTACATTGTCAAATAGTATATGAATTTGCATATGTCATTTAATTGTACAATGCTTTTGTTCATATACAATTTAATGAGCTATTATCACTGTAGTATGGGATAGCATCTATATTAGTTCAGGGTTCTCTAGAATAACAGAACTTATAGTATGAATCTTTCTATCTATATAAAAAAGGGGTTTATTAGAATGAATGACAGTCTGTCGACCAGATAATCCAACAATGGAAGGAAGGTCTAAGACTCCCGTAGTTGTTCAGTCCACAAGGCTGGATGTCTCAGATGGTCTTCACTATACACTGGACTCCAGAAGAAGTAGCCTCTAATGTCAGTGAAGGAAAGGACTTGCTAGCAAGAACAAGTGCAAGCAGGCAGAGAGGCTTCCTTCTTCCACATCCTTTATATAGACTTCCAGCAGAAGGTGTGGGCCATATCAGAGGTGGGTCTTCCCACAACTAAAGATCTGGATTAAAGTTGTGTTTCCCACCTCAAACATCTGGATTAGATGTGGATCTTCCCATTTTATATTAACCAAAACTCTCTCATTGGCGTGCCTCTCCTTTTTTGGGTTTTAGTTAATTGTAGACATAGTCAAGTTGACAACCAATAATGGCCATCACAATAACTAAAAAGGAGTCAGCCAACTGTTTCAATTTCTGTATAAGCTGATAACATAGAAATTTCCTTTTCTTATGAATGAGGAAGTACCAGGTAGGATGAATTGCTACAGTTCTGGCCCTGGGGTGGTCTGATCTGAAGGACCATTTGAAGTGTGTGGATTTCTCTTTTTTCTGCAATAGAATGAATATGTGAATATGTGAAGCCATAGAAGACACCTTGACTGAGAGGCAATTTCTTCTGTCTGTAGCATCAAATGTATATCAAGTGTTAGATGGTGCCTTTAAGGTACCAGTCAGCATGTGCATCAGGTCTGCTGAAAGTCACACCGATTAAAGGAGTCGTATTGCTTTGATTCTAATGGAGCTCCAATGATCGTAGCTTCTGTAACATATGCATGCTATTTCAACACATGCATCAAATCTACATTCTTTTTATTCTTTTAAATCACAGATCCCATTTTTCTCCTCATGTAACTAACCTTTTTAATCCCAGTACCATACTTCAGCAAGATTGGCTCTTGTCACAAAGGCAGACATGTGGTATACTCTTCAAAGGGTCTAGTCATCCACTGACCAGAGTAATATTGTCAGGGACAGACCACGTTAATAAAACTAGTGTTTTCTCCTAAATAAATATAAATAGTAAGTGGAATGATAAAAGTGTATCTAGTTTCTACATAGTTATATTTCTTTCTGGGTGGATCTTCTAAACTGTTGTACTTCCCGTTTCTCCCAAAATCCAGATATTTGACTTTTATCTTTAAATATGCATGCTACTTAGCTTAGTTTATTTTCCTAATGCTCTAAGATAATGTCAGAGTTTAGAGAAGCTACAAACAATGGAATCTTATTTGACGCATGGTTCTGGTGTTTGTGAAGTACAAGAATATGTCATTTAGTAATGACCTTTACCTTGCATCTTACCAAAACCAGATGATAGGCAGGCATATGCAAAATAGCGGAAAAAAAACAAAGGCCATACTTATCTTTTTTATCAAGAACCCATTCTGGAATAACAGCTTTAATCCTTTCATGAGGACAAGTTCATGGCCTGATCATCTCTTAAAGGCTTCACTTCCTAATAGCATTATAATTACAGTTAATTTTCAGTATGTATTTTGGAAAGGACATTGAAACCTAGTGCTGCTTCACCCATTGCCAGGAAATTAGATTTTTATATGAGTAGGCCTGTGCTCATTTTTATTATCTTCAAATAGCTAAAACTAATATATACTAAGATTTCTAAAAATGAAATTATACATTATAAATGAAAGAATATGCAACATCCAAATGGCCTGAATAATTCTTCCATACATATATTCTTAGTCCCCATGGATTTTTTGCTTTTCTCTATTAGACAAGAAAGACAAAATACCAATTTGGCTATTCCTATGATTTCTTCCTACAGTCTATTTCCACAAAATCTTTGTACACCAAATATCAGTCTAGGTCATCATGTAGCTATGTAATAAGCACCTGAAATCTTCATGTTTTGAAAAAGAACATTTATCTCACAATTATATTGGTATGGAATATTAACAGAGATCTCTGTTTCAAGATCTCTAAATGATACTACTGAAATACCAGTGATGTCTCTGATATCATCTGAAGGCTCAAATGGGACTCCATTGTCATTAATGTGATTGTTGGAAGAATTCNCTATTTCATCAAATGCTATTTAATGCCAGTTACTCAGTGTCTATTGTGTGGAATCTCTTTCCACATCTTTTAAGAATTGCCTCTGCATGAGACTCCATCACATTAGGAAAACAACAGAATCAGAGGGAGGGAGATAGGGTGAGAACAAGACAATGTGAGTCTTTCATTGACTTACGTCCTCTAACCAAGGCATACCACCTGGTTAATAACCCATTCAGCTATGCACTCTGCAATGGATTAATTCATCAATGAGATCGGCAGCATCATAATTCAATCACCTTTTACCAACTATGAACTAAGATATTAACACATAAGTTTTCAGCCCATTTTATATCTAAAACATAATATTTTGCCTTGGCACCCAGTGGCTTATTTCTTCCTTTTAGTGAAAACTAGATACTATAGCAGGCTTTATTTTGGGCCACCAATTAGCTCCCAAATCATGACACAGAGACTTATTAGTGATGAATGCTCGGCCTTATCTTATGCTTGTCCCACTAGCTCTCATAACTCCTTTTAACCTGTTTCTCTTCATCCATGTTTTGCCTGGGGGCTTTTTACTTTTCTTTCATTCTGTATGTCTTACTCCATTTCTGTCTGTCTGGTGGCTGCTTGGCTGCCTGGCCCTGGGTGTCTCCCCGTCTTTTTCCTTTGTTCTTTTCTATTTTTTTCTCCTCCTACTTATTCTCTCAGCCCACCAGCCCCTCATATCCCTCTACTGCCTAGCTCTTGACCATTCAGCTTTTTATTAGACCAATCAGGTGCCTTAGGCAGGCAAGGTAAAACAGCAAAAGATCTTTACATAATTAAACAAATGCAGCATAAACAAATGCAGCACATCTTTGCCTAGTTAAGCAAATGCAACATAAAGAAATGTAACACACCTTTACAAAGTTAAAGTAATATTCTGCAACATAAATAAATGCAATACATCTTTACATATAGTCCATCCTCAAGAGTTCTTAAAATCTTAATACATCTTCCTTTTCTTAAAATACCAATTCCATAGAGTCATCTGAGCTGCAAGGCAGATTCTTAGCTATGAATGTGTAAAATCCAAACAAGCAAGTTGCATACTTTCACCATACTGTGGTACAGGGTGTATTATAATTACTTTTTGTTGCTGTTATATGGCCAATAACAATTTAAAAAAAGAGTTTATTTCAATTTGTGGTTCTAGAGGGATAGAGTTTATTATGGTGGGGGAAGCCATTGTATGGCAGTAGGAGCAGGAAGCTGGCTGATCACATTTCTTTTACACACAAGAATCAGAAAGAACAGGAAGTGAGGTCAGGCTAAAACCCTTCAAAACCAAACCCAGCAGCATACTTCCTCAAGCCGGGGTGCTATAAAATAATGACAATGGTTGAATACATAAACCTCTAAGGTATATTTGTCATTCAAACAATGACATATAGTAAAGCTCAGTTCAGAAGTGTGACACAAGTGTCTAAAATGGAAGGAACAGAACAAAGCAAACCTCAAACCCTGCATGGGCCTCACATAGGTCTTTGAAACCTCGAAGCCACCCCCAGTGACACACTTCCTCTAACAAGGCAATACCCCCTAACCCTTCTAAACATTTCCACTCCCTGGTGACTAAACATTCAAATAGATGAGCCAATGGGGACCATCCTTGTTCAAGTCACCACAACATGGATAGCATTAACTCAAGAAGTACTCGGGCTTGTTGGAAAACATCTGTAACAGCAATGAGTTTCTTGATATGTGAATTCATGAGGCCTGGAATGAGCATGGGGGCCTAGAATGCTTCTTATTTAGCATCCCACCATCAGGGCATGGAAAAATATGTGAGCTTTTGTGAGACTGTAAAATGAACAACCACTGGTCCAGTGCCCAACATAGTCCTAATTCCTATCTGAGCTTCATAAAGACGGTCTTTATTTCACACTCCCATTAACTGCTGATATTTGAATAGCCAGAAATACTCATCAAGCTCTTCTTGCAATATCACAGGCTTTCATTCTCCACTAAACTTATCTCTATTCCTCCTTCTAAGTACTTACAAAGGTATCTCAGTCATGTGTCCAGGTTCCTTTACAATACCAGCTTCTTATCATACCAAGTTCCTTTCCCAGTTTTTTCCACTGATGCAACAAAATATATGTTAGAAATAATGTAAAGAAACAAAGGTTGTGTTGCCTCACAGTTTCAGACATTTCCATCCATGCTCACTTTCTCCATTATTTCTGGACCAGGGTGAAGCTTAGAGTGGGAGGTATGTGGTAGAGCAGTGCTGTTTACTTCTGGGTGGGAGGGAACTGGAGAAAGACACATGAATGAGTCAGAGACAAGATACATCCTTCAATGACCTATTGCTTTCATCCAGTTCCACCTTCTATAGTCCACTCAGTTATTAATCCATCTGACAGTGAATCCATTAATGAGATTAACATCCTTGTGATAAAATGCCTTCCTAATATTTCTACCAACTCCTGACCAATTTCTCAGTGTACATGGCTATTAGAGTTATTTTATATCTAAATCTTAGCATGAATATCATATGTTTGATCATGATTCAGCATGAATCTGCGGGAGAGAAGATTGCCATTTGTCTATACTATACAATTGTGTAGGGTTCTCAGTGAAAATCAGTTTTGAAGATGTGACTACTACTACCTTCTATTACTACCTTCTATTAGGATGTCGGTGACTCCAGAACTCACATCATTGCCATGTCGTTTTCTATGCACAGCATACTTTTTAAATTCTCTTAGGTATTTTTGTGAGCACATTACTATAATATCTTAGCTTTCAGTTACTTTAAAAATTTACTCTTAACTACTTCACTGCAGAAAATCAATTGTGTGCACATATGCTCTCAGAGTATGTATCCTCCTTCATTTGCATAAATATAAGTGTTTCACATTTGAGCATTTTTTTATGTCTAAATGTTGGCATTATTGTCATAAGTGGTGCACGAGTAGAGAGATAAGTAATTTACATGTGCTGTGTTCTCATGATGACAGATAGAATGGGAAATTTAAAATTTGGATCAATATTCAACAGTGCCATACATAGAATACAGATATGATAATGGCTGAGCTGTTTGGGAAAGAGGCATTCTGATTAACTAAGTGGTTTAGTTACAATAGATCAGGGCTAAGGGGATAGCCATAGAGTGGAGTACTTATCCCTGAGTTCAAAAGAAGAAGCTTAATGTTAGTCATCCAAAACGTATAGTGAATGTCTTCTATTATATCTTTATTTTTTCATGTTTTGGCAATATAATCTATAAAGAAAGGCTATTGCAGGAGAAAGCTGGCATATGTATTGTTATTAGCATTCTTGTTCAGGCACACTTGTATTTATCCACTCATTCAGGGAGCAGTTGTGGAATCTACATTTTGTGTCTGATGTACTGGCTGCTTGTAGAGATGAATAATACATGGTCCTTGCACTTTAGGAATCCAGTTTATTTAGCAAAAGCAGATGTAAATAAATATTTATAATGTTTTATACAAAATAATGATAATGGAAGGACATGGATTATTTGGAAGTTATTTGAAACATTTTTAGTTCACTAATCAGAAATTATCTTTTAAAATTTTGGGAGCTGAACTAGACTACATATATGTTTATAAGAAGAAAAGTTATTATTGCCTCCATAACTTAAAAGCAGGCCATCAAACACCAAGAATTAATAAGGAAGTGGCTATAGATTAAATCATATTGTATTTGCTCTTGTAGAAGCAAGTATATGTGTCTATATCTGTTACCAAGTTCCTTTGTTAGTGATTTTGATCTAGCAAACCCATCTGAACATCGGACCATAAGCAATAAAAGTGTTTTATCTCATAGGTTTTGCTGTTTGAGAATTGAGATAGTTTAGCAGGGAACAAAAAACTTGGTGCCTTTCAGGGTAATGCAGTAGGGGTAACTACTGAGGCTACAACATTTCATGTCTGAGGTGGAGGGGAATTTGCCTCTCTATTTGCTGTGTGGCTGTAGGAAGGCTTTGAATCTCTACTGTGTCTCCAGATGAACAGAAAGCAGCCCCAGTAAAAGGCTGTCCTCAAAGCAAGTGAGCAAGAGACACACCACTGTTTAATCTCAGAAATGTTGGTACCTTAGAATTTCTGAAGCCTTCTCCTTACAAGGGAGCCCATATAGGCATTAGCCTACCAACAGACATCAGTACCAAGAAGTGGGGGGAATTATGGACCTTTCTAAAACTGACCACTACNGAAAAATTGTATCAATCTTTGTGTTAACAGTTTTTATTGCAACTTGTATTAATGTATCTCTATAATGAAACAAACACAAAGAGTAATGACAGGGAAGATGTCTTAGAAGTAATGCCTAAATGGCATATTTCTCCTAAAAAAAGTGAGCAATGTAACCAAGTGTTAGGGAGAACTTGAATGTGAGCTACCAGGGAAGACTTGGCAAGCTTCAGGTCTCAGGGTAGAAGATAAAAGGCTGATTTGGACTCAGAGCAACTAGAACCAGAGAAGGGTGAGCAAGGATGCTACAGAGCCTCACATATAATACAATATCCAGTATTTGTTACTGAGGAAATGTATATAGTACTGAGGAACTTGGCTTTTTATTATAAGAGGCAACTTAAAGACATCTGTGGGAGGGTATTTGTAGTTATCTTGATACTATTATAAATTTAAAACTTGTGAAACTCCTACTTAATAGAAAGTTACTCATATAGGCAATAGTAATAAAGTTGGCCACAAGGTACATGTATGTTTGAGGCTTGGTGAATGGATTCCTGAAAAAGCCCACTGTTTAANATTAATTGTTTAATATTTATAAAATGCAGTAATATAAAAAGCCACTTTCTAATAAATTTCTGGGGAATATTGTTTTCTTAAAAATGTGTCTTTAAAAATGATATAGCATAACAGTCAGAAATGTTAAGGGCACAGAGGCAAACATACATTTAATCTGTTAAACTTAGCCTCTAATCACTAGTAGTTAATCTCTAACTCCTTTGATATGAGAATTCTTGTTATAGAATCTTAGACAGGATCAGGAAAGTTCAATCTTGGCAAGTCTTTGATGTTATAAGCAGTATCTCATATTGTTCTAGCAGTGTTTCATTTAGAGATACCGGGGAACTATGCCTCATTTAAAAATGCCTTGGAGGTTTGGCAAGACAGCTCAGCAGGTAAAAGTGCTTGTTGTGGCATAAGCCTGATGACCTGAGTTCAATCCCTATAATCCTCCATAGAAGGAGAAAAGTGACTCCCAAATCTAGTCTCTGCCCTCCACATCTGCCATGTGTGCTATGGTGCACATACAGCACAACAATTATAATAATCATCATAATAATTTTAAAATGCCCTGGATACCCTTCTTGATTATAGTGGTGATTTTTCTCTTGGTTTCTTCATGAACTCTGAACACTGCAAGTGCATGTAATTTTACATACATGCATAAGTATGCACACAGACACAACACATATGACTTCATGTGTTCACACACATGCACTGAAAGAAATTACAATTCCATGAAATATAACCTCAGAATATCTCAGTATATCATTACTAAGAAGGTGGACTCTAGCCTGTAAATCACCTTGCATTTTTCTGTGAGTCTAGTCCTATCACCTTCAAGTAGATGCCCTGGAGTGCTTCTCAATGTATTTCTAGCATGTGATATTAAAACTTGTGGCAAGTGGTTTAAATATTAATTCAAAATTTAAAATGTTCCCATTTAAATTTTTAATGCTTTCATCATATAACAAGTTTACTTTGTTTTGAGGGCATAAAAATAAGATAACATTTTTTTCTTTAAACTTATATTACCCGATATAGTGCCTCCTTTACAATCAAGAAAATATTATTTGCTGAGCTGTAGGATCCTTGCAATCATAAAATGATTCAGAACTCCTAGAGGTATGCTCTGGCCAAATGGTCAGCCTTTGTGCCTCTGACATGAAAATCAGTAATATAAAAATCTACAAATCCAGTAGGTTTGTCACTAAACTGCTGCTCAGAGAAGAAAGGAAAATGAGAAGGATATCTCTTGCCCTCTCTAGGATTGCTAGTTGATCCAAACTCAAATATCCCAGTAACAGCTCAATAACTTATTTGTATATATCTTTCAATGCTATTTGCACAATCCCACAACAATTAGCTACAGTCACTCACTCTTGCTGAGACTGTCATTTTGATGTTCCCCTATAGAANTGGCTTTCAATCTTACTAATGCCGTGACCCTTTAATACAGTCCCCCNTGTTGTGGTGACCCCCAACAATATAATTATTTTTGTTGCTACTTCATAACTGTAATTTTGCTACTGTTATGAATTGTAATGTAAATATCTGATATGCAGGATATCTGATAGGCAACCCCCCAAGAGGGTCGTGTCCTGATTAAGAACTGCTGCTTCATACTATGAGATGCGTCATATCATGGCTCTCAGGAAACAAAGAAAGGATAAGGGGAATGTAAGCATTCTGATGCTTGCCCACCCACCCCACCCGATTTATTCTATTAGGGCCCCAATCCATGGCTGAAGACACTTACTTTGATTAATCGGGTCTGGGAAGGTCCTCACAAACAAACTGAATGATGGTCCTTAATCTCCTAGGTGATTCTAATCCTTAATCAAGTTGAATAAAAATTCACTATCCTACTATATTTTTAAAAATAATTGACAAATTCTACTTCATAGAATTCCCATTACAATAACTTCATTAGCAAAACTTATTAAATAATCAAATACAATGTCAAAGATACTCTTACTTGAGGTACAAAGGAATTGTTTTCATAAAGTCACTTTTTGTTCTAGGAACAGAGTCTGAAGCGTTTGGTTTACAAACATCAATAGACACAGGTGCTAAAAACATGGCCTGTCCTTCAGATCAATGCAGGAACAGATGAGACAGTTACAAACTGTAGCCCTCGTGTCTCTGTCTTCAGCAAGTGGTAGATTATGAGTTGTTTATAGAGGAATGGAATCCAATAAAGAAATTAAAAGCTTTAGTTTAGAACTACCAAAAAAGTCATCGCTATAAATGTTTTCAATTATGTGCAAAGTTTTAAAATATAACTGTATTTTTTTTTAATTAAAAATATGTTTCTGTTGAAAGGAGAAGCAGTTGGATAGAATCAGAGGAGAGACTGTAGTTTTGAATGGTAAGGTGAAATCTCTTCTGGTTGTCTGCGGTCACTAGCTTTCCTTCCAACTGGTTTAAGCCAGTTGGATATCGTCATATCCATGTTTTATTTGGTGTTTTAAGATATATCCTAATCATGTATAAATTCTTGATTCCTCCCAATTTGTTACCCTTTCTTTTGCCTCTAACTGCAGCCTTTCCTGTGAGTGTGTGAGAAAAGATTGAAGCATTTCTTTAAGAAATAATGTTCAGAGCCTAGATAAGACTGGTTATGTTAATATATATGTATATATACATATATATGATTTAATGAGTAAAATGAAATTTTGAAGAAAATATACNTGATTTTTAAAAAAGCAGTCATCTATAAGGCAGATGATTTTAATTACATTGATCCCTATTTATCTCATTTATCCATTCAACAATATGTATTGATTATATATTATATTCCAAACACCATTCTAGATCTACTCAAACAAATATAGAGCCTTCTGAAAAAGAGAGAACTAGACTCTAGTGAAACATATAGTGGAATGAATAAGAGAGACATGATGATCTCTAATAATGGAGAAAATATCATGGAAGGAAATATATGATCTTAAAAGCACATTATTGAGTCTTAGCTTATTGATGCCGATTAGGTTTTACTGATGAACTGACAATGGAACAGATAAGTAGACAGTAGAGAGACTAAAGTGGGAAGTGATAGGAATCTAGCCTGGAAAACCTGTGTTAAGAACTTTAGCCAAGACAGAATGAAATAGATGGGAGAATCTGTAGAAAGCCAGTATGATGTAAATAAACAAAGCTAGTGAGAGGCCCTGTGTTTGAAAGGCAGACCTGATAGAAAGGAAACACTTTCAGAACTACCCAGAGACAGGGGAACACATAGAATTTTGCTAGACGAGGTTAGTATCGAAAAGGAGAAGTGGAAAACAGACAGCTAAGGGAAAGCAGACCAAGAAATATCACATCCAAGGGAATGCAGAATCCAGGAAGAATAGAATGTTTCTGAAAGGATGGATGGAATCGAGCAACAGTGCCAAATGCTGTTGAGGCAGAAATAGGGAGACTGAAATAACAATAGAAGCCTGGAAATCTTCCGTGATTCTAGAAATAGTTTGGTCCGGAGGCAACAGTCAAAGGAGAATGAATTAAGCAAAAAGTAAAATATCAATAATGTTGACAGAAAATATAAATAGTTCTCACTAGGGGTTGGTTGGAACAGAAAGCATTTAGTTGTTATTGAGTGATATGACTTGACGAGGTACTAAAAGGAACAATTTAAAAATATTTTAGTCCATTTGGAATGATATATTAAAAACAACAACATACTGAGTGGCTAACGAGCAACTGAACTATTTTTGGGGGATTGTGGTGATTGGGATAACTGAGATTAAGGTGTGGGTAGATTATGTCTTATCATCCTCTCTCTTGTGATTTATAGCTTATATGGTAGAAAAAGGCAAAACAGACACATTAGGAACCTTTCATAAGAGCCCTCAAACAATCATATTAGTCTGGCCTCATGACTTCATCACCTCTTGATGCTACTACCATGTATACTAACTTTCAACACGTGAATTTAGGGGAGAACAGGGCACAAACACTGAGACAAAAACAATGAGTAATTCCTCTCCTAGACATATGCCCCAATGAACTAGAAACTTGTACTCAAATAAATTTATGGACTCACATGTTAACCAAACTCAAAGGATGGAGGCAGCCCAAATTCTCATCAGTGGACAAGTGGATAAATATATACAGACATAAGAGGATTCTGTTGTTCCATTAAAATGAATAAAATCGATATATGCTATGTGATTTAGGCAATAGGAATTTTACCATTAATAAAATGCTGACATATCCTATAACATGGAAGAAACTTTAATGCCTTATGTTACATAAAAGAGGAATATAAAAACTTATGTTGTATCATCTCTCCATAGGATATATTCAGATTTGGCAAACCGAGATGTTATGCAAATGATGCTTATCACGAAATGTAAGAATGNGGAGGCATGAGGGACAACCCTTTAATGGGCACAGAAAAAATGCCTTGAAATGCAGAAAATATTTTGGAACTGGAATGAAGCAGTGGAAACACAATGTGTAAATTGCAGAATGGCATTTTCATATTCTGTGAATTTCATTTCATTAAAAATAAATTTTAAAGCAAGGGTGAAGATCCACCACATAAGAGGAGACTGAATGTGGAAGAAAGTGAAAGGGTATCATGATGGCGTATTCTTGGGAAAGTAGGAGAGGGTGGTGGGAGGGGCTTGAAGAAGAATATTTATAAAAAAAGAAGCTTGTATTCTAATGAGAGAGAGAGAGAGAGAGAGAGAGAGAGAGAGAGAGAGAGAGAGAGAGAGAGAGAAGGTGTGGGTTTGGCTAGGTGGAGAATTTGGAGGATCTGGGAGAATTTGGGGGATGGGAAACCA
>LZPO01118716.1:0-15810 GCA_001675575.1 Neotoma lepida | reverse complement strand
AGAGAGAGAGAGAGAGAGAGAGAGAGAAAGAAGAAAGAAAAGGTAATGGAAGCAGTCCATGGGATACATTTGGGTACCGAGGACACCTGAAAACCTATCAACTCAGCATATTTTAACACCTTTCCCCCTTCAGTTATTTCTCTAAATTCTACTGTTTTTCTTTTTCATTTTCACTTTAAAAAGTCTGTCTTTAGGCTCAGAATTCCATAAACAAGCTATTGGGAAAGCCAGAAAGCCCATAAAGAAGGAATATATTGAACACTGAAAAGGTTGAGCTAATTGTAAAAGCATTCTATGGGTTGCCTGTCAAATCTCTAAGGTTAAGAGGTACAGATGGATGGATAGATGGCTGTTACAGCTAATCTTGGTTGTCAGCCTGACTACAACTGACATCAGCTAAGCCTCAAGCAGCTGAGCACTTCTGTGAGAATTTTCTTTATGGGTCATTTAGGGTGGGAAGCCCCACTCCAAATCTGGACTACACCTAGTGGCAGCCTATAGAAATTACACGAAGAAGGAAGCTTATTTTCTGTCTCACTCTCTTTGGTAGGTTCACCTATCCTGCTGTGCGGGCATTCCTTCGCTAATGTTAGGCCCCATTTCTTTGGGATTCTAATGTAGACAGAAGACAGGAAGCTCTCTAGAACTTACCTGGGACTCAAGCACCAGATAGGACTGCAGAGACATCCATCCAGTTCTGTTGACTAAATAACTACCAGATCTTTGGCCTTTACCTGGTGAGGCAGCTATTGTTGAGCTACCCAGAACACAGCCTGTAAGCTGCTCTAACAAATCTCATATATGTAATATATGAATAGATAGATGCATATGGATGGAAGTAGACTTTTCTCTAAAGGAACGGAACTGGCCCTAGTACAGTGGCCAATCTTAGATATCCAGGACCCATGACTCTGTGTTTAAATGTGACACACTACATCCTGCCTATCCACTTAGATAATTCTTTCTGAAGATGCATGAATATAAGAATGTACCAAGCTTATCCTAATTTGCAATGCATTTATGACTCTGTCTGTTCCATAGGCATTGCCCATGTGTCAGGAAGGATTGACTTATAAAGAAGCAAACACAATGCAATCCTTACAGCTCAAGGGAAGAGGAGTGTGATTATCATTTTAAACATTTGAAAGGATTAAAGACTGGTGAGGAGTAAATCTCAGAAGACCATTGCTGGATGCTTTGCAGAAATCTTTGGAATCATATCTCAGCCTTTGAAAATTGGGAGATGTCTACTGAGGGCATGCTTATGGCTTTTTCTCATCTGGTTGCTTCCAGCCAGCCTGGAAGCTCCTGCTTCAAGGTCTTGGCACTGAAGGAGTAACACAATTNCTCCTGGGGAGACGTGAACAGGATTATCATTGTAGAGGTGGCCTACAGCAAAACTGTACTCTGGGTGAAGTTTTCTTTGAGAGCTTTCCAGCAACATTCCTCGGCTATTTTAAAATCCACAGAGTTTTCTGTGCATAAAGGTACCTGTGATTTATGCAGTTTCCAACTTGATTTTGTATTTTAATAGGGGGGTCTGGAGAGATACCAAGAAAGAGAAGACTTGGAGACATGAAGTTCAAATGCTTTACCATGCAAGTATTGGATTCTTACGANAGAAAATTTCTANTGCCTTTCATTTGTCTTTTCCTTCTGTTACTTTCTCTTAGTTTGGAGTGCAATCCTGTCCTGGTCAAACCTCAGCCATATTGAATGCTCTCAGTTTCCTTAGACTGGCAGGATCACTTTTTGACATTTCTTCCACCCATATTCATCTCTGCTTCTGCAGTGTTACTCCTTCTGTTTCCTAGTTTGGGAGCTCAGATGAGGTAGTATTGGCTCTAAGAAGGCATCCCGGACCTTCCATACTTAAAAGTCCATTGCAGTGTGAGCCTTATTCATCTAATGTGTGACCTGCCTTAATAGTAGACCAGCTGTAACCAGTGTTCTAAATATGTTTATGTGTCTCTGTATGTCTTTCTACACCCTACTAGAGTTTTCTCAAGGCCTTATACTGATCTTAAATTAGATTATTTGATATTTGTAAAACATACAAAAAAGGGTCCATTTATCTTTTCTTATTCAAGTTACCAAAATTGACAGGTCCTTCTCTGAAGAAATATTCAGGATTTGAGTAGTCCAAGGTACATTGTGTCTGAAATGTCTTTTCATTCCTCCAAAATAGTAAACTTTCTTTTGTTCAGTTATATAATATTTTTAACTTATTCTTTGAGGATTTCATGCATGTATATCACATATTTCCATATTATTCACCCCACACAACATCATCCTCCCAACTTCAAGTCCTTTTTAAATTTTTTTAATAACCTACCAAGTCCAGTTTGAGTTGCCCATATATTCATTGGTGTGGGGCCATCCACTGGAGTATGGTCCATCAGGCANGAACTACACCCCTAAAGAAAGCTGATTCTCNTCTCCCTAGAATGTATCAACTGTCCATAGCANCTCAGCTTGTGGTGGGCCTTTGTATATTACATGCCAATCTATGGTAAAATATTGACTGGTTTGACCTTGTGCAGGTCTGGTTCAGGCAACTATGGATGTGGNTTTTTAAGTGCATACTGGNCCTATCATGTCCAGAAAATATAGTTTCATGTCNTGCTCNCTGACCTCTGGCTCTTGAAATCTTTCTGCTTCCTCTTCTGCAATGATCCCTCAAACCTGTGGGGAGTAATATCCTATTTATGTCTGAGCACTTCACAGATACTTACTCTGCACTTTGCCCTGTTGTGAGTCTGTTTCACAAAGATGCTTCACACNTGAGAACTGAGAACTGCATTAATCTATGGGTCGACAGAAACCTAGTTAGAAAAAAGTTTGGTATTACACTCACTTAGGAACATAATAGGTCCACTCATCTGTCTTATGAGCTCACCAGCAATGTGTTCTTAGCCAGGAACCTGGAAGATCCCTACCTGCTGATTAGTTTTCATAGTACCAGAATATGCCATACAGGAAGCTGGGCAAGAAAGAATAATAAATGGTCTTAATTAGTTGTGAAAATTTATAGCTATAATAATGCCAGGATTGGCAAGACATACCCATATGTGCAATAGTGGCATTAATTAATAGATGGAATAACCAACTACTTCCTGATCAGATTCAAGACGGAATGTTATTCCACAGGAGGAATCTCATGTCAGGTACTGTACATTTTTAGCAATGTTATTACTTTTGTGAACTTACTTATTGATTGTTAGTGAGGGAGTAAGAATGTCATGTGGCATGACACAAGTGTAGAAGTCAGAGGACAATTTTCAGGAATTGATTTTCTTTCCAGTATGTGGATCCTGAAAGTTAAACTCAGGTTGTTTGGCAGTGAGCACTTTGCCAATATAGTCATTTTAATGGACAATAAATAATAAATTTTCTGAGNAAAGGAGATTTATAGAACAAGTATAAGTTACAGCAAAAACCAAGAAATTAACATGAGGATTTTGCCAAATATATTTAAAATAATATCTTCCTCAGGAGAATCTTANAGATTGTTCTTACAGTAATTTTTACAGAAGTGGCCGTTACATCAATTCCTTTGTAAAGTTAGACTCTTTGGCCAGACACTAAAGAATACAGAGAACAAGACTCTGAGGCAGGAGATGAGGGTCCAAATCCCAGCACACAGTTCTGTCAATCAAGTGTTCCAAATTCTTTCCCAACTCTTTACATTCTTATTCTGCCACAGTACTGCTCTCTTTGGCTAAGGTTCTGTCAGAGGGTGGTATCACCTTTAGCATTGAATTCTTATTCTAACAACCATGTCTACTAACATTTCTTGTAGTTTTACTAAGATTACAGAAGATAGTCAATGATTCAGTAAATAACTCACCAAACAGTCTCAGGTATGTCACCTTAATTGAATTTAGTGGGTCAAATATTGAAAAAGATAAGTAGGAGAGAGTCTTTTTGGGGAAGCATAGGTTTTTATTGAAAAAAGAAGGGTAGGCAAGAGAGAATAATGAGGGCAAAAATTACTAAAATTCCTTTTATATATGTGTGTGTGCATGTGTGTGTATGTAAAATTTAAAAAAGAGGAAACTTTAAAACGTTGTCACAAAATAAACCCAATAAGGAGTCCACTGGAGTTTTTTTTTAAGAAGGCTGATTTATTATTTAATAATAAATCATAAGGCATCAACATTCTAACTTTCTTGNTGAATAATATAGCAGACCAATTTCTCCATCAGCAAAATAAAGCTATTGTTGGTGACTTCCCAGAGATATTATGAGGGCTAGGGGGAACCAGTGGTTGGCATTGGTAAGCAATTTAATATTCTTGTGCTAATGATTATTATTTTGAAACATCTTGTGGTTCTATAAACTTTATTATATTACTAAAGAGATACTCCCCCTTGTGTTATATGGACCCCATTTATTCAACTATGTGTATTCAGAAAAAGATTGATGATTTCCCAAAAATCAGTTTTCCCCAAATTTGTATACACTACCTGTCTTGTTCTGGCTAATGNATTTCATGGTACCAGGCAGTAGAACTTAATTCAGGGACAAGTAAAGTCTTGAGAAACAAACATGTGGCAGCTCTGCAAAGAAGGCCTAACAAATAGTCCCAGTGGCTATGCTAAGGGCTTGTGACAGTGGATCTAGAATTTCTGTGGCTCAGTAGTGAAGTGGAGGAGGTAGGGCTTTGCATCCACAGGTGTTGCCCAGAGGCAGATCATTGGATGGTTGGTGCAGTCTTGGAGGAGGCATGAGAGAAGCAGCAGAGGGAAAAATGCCCTGTCTTTCATGCTTACCAGAAGAAAATGTGATGTGGTAAATGGTACTTGCCTCTAGCATACAACAGTGGTGGCCCTCTGGCCTGGTGGGTTAAGTCCAGCATCTCCAGTGGAACATTTCAACAACCCTGTCAGAAACTACATCAGTGAGGCCCTGGAAACCCCAAGCTAAAGATATAACAGTTTGAGCAACACAATTAACTTTCACCAAATAAATTGCATGTACATACAGACATATGTGTGAGCATTCTATATTTTTGCATATGTATTGAATAGTTATAAACTTAACAAAAGGGATGTGATTGTTTCATTAAACATCAAAAATGTACTTATATGTAGATCTATTGTTTCATTCCATAATATAATGAAGAAACACTTGCAAAACTGTAATTAGAAATTTTAAGTATTTTTTGAGTTTAAAAAGTTTGAAATCATTTCAAGTTTAAATAATAGATCATAAGAAAAAATAAATTAGGACTGGAGAGAAGGATTAGCAGTTAAGAACACTGACTGTTCTTCCAGAGGTCCTGAGTTCAATTCCCAGCAACCACATGGTGGCTCACAACCATCTGTAATAGGGTCTGGTGCCCTCTTCTGGCCTGCAGGTATACATGCAGGCAGAACACTGTGTACATAATAAATAAATCAATCTAAAAAGAAAGAAAAAAGTAAGCTGCTAAAATCTTTTAATAGAATACATATAATAAATAACTTGTAATGTTTACTTTAAGACTTTATTGAGTAGACATTTATCATAAAATTATTGTATTTAGCCTAAGAAAAGCAAAAAAAATTTACACATTTAACTTAAGAGCTGTAGTCAGAGATAGAACAATAATCAATGATAATTTTGTAAGCAAGGAAATAAAAATACACAGAAAAATTAAAAACATATAAATAAAAATAAGAAACATTTAAAAAACACAAAAATTTATTCTCATACAACTAACAAAATGTTCAAAGATATAGTATAAGACAAAACAAAGAAAATAAGCAAATAAAAATAGTTCAGAATTAAAACTGCAGTGATGATTTAAAAGATAAAAAATAAGTATATGACATAAAATTGGGATATAAGCAAATAAAATTTTTAGGAAAAAATAATTTATGTAAATAGAACCAAGAAGAAACAGAAACCCTAAGTAGTCATATATAAATAAATTCTACTAGTTATTAAAAAATATTCACAGATGTTAAAATATAAGTTTTGTTTACTTTTTTACTTTTAGAAAAAAATCAAGTTAATGGTCAAGAAAAAACTATATGTGGAGGATATTTGCATTAAATAATTTTATTTTAAATTAATATAATTCTTTAAAAGTTGAACAGGGAGAGGCATCTTTGATCTGACAGAAAACCATATCTAAAATGTAAACATTTTAATGGAAAATATCAACACTACTTTTACCTGGAGGTCTTAGCTGCTAGAAGCTCACTATTTATCTGTGGCTTTCATTTTTGTTCTTTTGTTCTCACCCATCTGAGGCTTTTATTATTTCCATACCTTTATCAGTTGATGGTTTCCAAAGTTCTCAGAAGACATGACTTCATACTGTTAAGAGTCTATTCTACTTGTTTACTGTTTCTTAGTACAGGATGTTGGCACCACTCTTGGATGCCCATCAGAACTGGATGGTAATGCCCTATAGCTGGAGGCACTGCACACTTTGGTTATAGGACATGGAGAGAGCAAGTCAGAGCGAAGCTGGAAGCATCTTTCCTATTTTGTGGTGCCCTGCGATGTTATACTGGCAGCAGGGAAAAAATTCAATCAACAGTCTGATCCAGCTGTGAATCTAGTGAGCTATAATAATGGCCTGCCAGGCAAGATATACCCTCTAGTGAAACAGTGGGATGACTATTATGGCTGTAACCAATTGCTTTCTAATTAAATTTGGGGCCTGCTTCACAGGAACTCAGGTCTGGCCCAGTAAACCTGGTCAAAAGACCAGGGTGGGGAGATCATACTCCCTATGGGGAAAATTTCATCCTTTCTTTTGCTATATGACCGTGTTATCAAACTACCTTCTAAATCTGAATGTCTACATCCATAGATTAGTGCTGTACCCAGTCTTCACTAAGAACGTTTCTTACTGCAGTAGGAAGCATTTAATAAAGAAATGTGCATAAAATATTTTGGGGTTCTAATAATGAAATCTGTGTAATTTATGTTGAGGTTCTTGGCAATAAATGGAACATCTAGTTCAACCCTTCCAAAGTTCAGAGAACATTGTCAAAAGAGGGGATGAGAAGAATGTAAGAGCAAGACCATAGGGAGATGTAAGCAAAATTGAATTCCCTTCAGAACAAGATATAATGCATTCATGAACTCTCTACAGCTATGTTTAATCTACACAAGACCCACATATTATTTGTTTCAGTTTAATCTACACAAGACCTACATATTATTTGATTCAGCAACATTCCATCCATGGATGAGATCCCTCCCCTCGAGAGACCAATGATAGTTAACAGTTGGAGTGGTAGGAAGCATCATTTTCTTCTGTGGTGTCATTGACATTGCTCCAGTAAAAAACCTCCTACGCACACTCTGGAAAGAAATTCTTAGTTAAAGACAGTGGGTTATTACCAAAAGGAAGACATAAAATTAGGCAAAATACATGTTAGGGTAAGGGGTTACAGCCAGAGACAGGGTATGGGCTAGGAATCCTGAATTCCTACTCCTTTTCCCAGTCCTCAGATGGACTTCTTCCTACCATAGGATTTAATTCCAAAACCCAAAGCTTCCAAGAACTGCAGCACTAGTGGGTGTTGCCTGCTGCAGCTTGGAGCTTTCTTCTTAGAAAAGCTGGGAAATGCCAGAATGAATAGACCTTGTCTCCCCACAATTCTGACCTAAATGGGCAAAAGGATACACCAGCCATCTAATTGGTAACAAATGCAGTCCAATTAGGTGAATTTGGGAACTGAACTCCTAACACTTGGCTTAAAAGTGGTCTTAATATTGATTTATTGTAGTTGATGGTAACTGTAACTAGAGATCTTTTGTCACAGAAGAAATGTGAAGGGGTAGGAAGGGAGTGGATAAACTCATACCACTGTGTCCCCTACTCCTTGTCTTCTAAGGACAATTGTTTTTTTTTTTCTCTCAATTGTTTCCACCTTAGCTTGGTCCTTGATCTATAAAACATTAATTTTGTATATGTGACTAATTTATTCTATATTGGGGGATTTAAATGTCAGTTTTCTCATGATTGCAACAATTATCTTCAGTACCTACAGGCACAGTCGAGCGTCATTAGGGTAACAACTGAGTCTTGTATGTGCTCTTTCAATTATAAAATACATGTTGCTGGGCAAAATCAAACCCATAAATGCACAGTTTGTTTGTTGAAGAGTTATTTTCATAATGCCCCTTTCCAGGAGTAAGAATAGGTATGAATTTCCTAAATAAATGTGATATTACTATTATTTAGATGCTAAGAAGCAATTTGGGGAATCGAATATTTCTAATATTCTAATATTATCCCACCTCATTTCATCCATCCTCTTATTTGTCAATACACTTTCTGTTCAATGGAATGATCCCAGTAGCATCATGTCTGGTGCTCAGAATGAAGGTAAATTCCTAAAATCTCTTGTACTTAATGAGAAGACAAAGTAATATATCACGTGTGTAATGTGTTGCAATTTTGATATACCTGGGTGTGATGGCTATTCTTGGTTGTGAACTTGACTATATCTGGAATGAACTATAATCCAGAAACAGAGAGCACCCCTGTGATCTGGATCTTGAGGCAAGAAGACTCAGGCTTTTGATCTGGATCTTGAGGTGCGATAACAAACCTTTGATCTGGGCTACTCCTGCTGGAAGCCCATATAAGGACAATGGTAGAAGAGAGGGTTCTTTTTCTTTGTCTGCTTGTCTTCACATTGTCAGCACATCATTTCCTTCACTAGCATTGGAGTCTATTTTTTCAGGATTCCAGCATATACAGAAGATCAGCTGAGATGCTCAGCCTTGTGAATTGTGGGATTTAGCAACTGCTAGATTCTTGGAATTTCTATTCACAACTAGCCATTATAGGATTCATTGAACTGCAGCCTGTAAGTCATTCCAATAAATTCCCATATGCATATGTATATATGGTAGATAGATGATAGCTTATATAGCGAGAGATAGATAGGTAGATAGATAGATAGATAGATAGATAGATAGATAGATAGATAGATAGATAGATAGACAGATGATAAATAGTCACTCCATAAGTTCTGTGACTCCAGGACACCCTAACTAATATACATGCACACTCCCACAGTTTGGTGAATGACAGATCACCTCCCGCTTTGTGCATTTCATTGGTTTCTTAAGAGTAAGCTTTAATCAGGAAATAGTGTGGGATACATAGAATTTGTTATCAGGTATATAACTTTAACCCAGTTTTATTCCTGGACCAGAAGAACTGTGGCCCAAGAAACCAAGAAATCCATGCTGTGTATCTCATTTCTGCTTTGTCTCTGCAAGAAAGATGGAGCAATAAAAGAGCCCTCTGCTTGGAAGGAGGTGACAGTTGGGACTGGAGAATTATGACAGAGGGAGAACAAGAGCTAGAAAGCAAGCAGGCTGGACAACAGGAATTAGGACTGCCCCCAAACAAGCTGCATCAAGTTTACAAGGATCTATAAAACTGGTCTTGTCTAGGTCATGATCCACAGGCTACAAGCATTTATTTTTCAGTAAATACNTTTTTGAGTCTTGATATTTTAGATGCAGTAAAGAAACACAAAACTGGTGTTGGTCGGAGTCCTAGCACCTTGGACTCATGTCTTCAATCCTAAACTAAGTTACAGATCCTCCTCTACTGAAAAGGAAGTGATAACTTCTGACCACCTTGTAGAATTTCTGCAACAATCACGTGAATGTATCTTGTCCTTGCATTAGTTTCACAGTTAAGGTATTACTGCATTTCTTAGAATGAATAGACCTCTGATTTAATATGCAACTTCAATCACTTTCCAGAGCAAACATTTCAATCAAAATTGACTCTCTTTGCTTGAGGGCAAGAGTAAAGCTTCTTCAATTAACATCGATTAATGACTCCTATAGGAACAGCTTTCTTCTGTTAAATGACATGTTAGGACACGGTAGTCAGACTTGGAAAAGTTATCAATCATAGGAAAGAGAGGAAATTTAAAACACAGTTCTGTCATTCCAAACCTGCTTTCAATGACTGTAGTCACTGGTTTTTTGAATTTATTTTTATGTTATTGTTCATCATTTTATATTTTTGCCTTATACTATATTCAGTGTCCCTGCCACAGATTTTAAACCCCTTGAGAGTAAAATTATTGTATCCATCATTTTATTTTAAATTTTCATCATAGATTGCTACACATTGTGGGTACACAATTCGATTTTGTATTTACCATTGAAATTGTTCAAAAGTCCATAGTATCAGCAATCATTGGCAAGATCATTTGTACTCAAGAGTCACCAATCATAGATTTCATTGTTTTCAGGAATTGCTTTGCTGTTTGAAGCTCTCTGTCATTCTGTTAATGGATTTGGGATTTTACAAAGCAGGTGTTCACTAGCACCTAGTAGATGGGAGTGACACTTGAATGTGTAGGACAACATTCAAGCAATTCTAGTATCTCCTGCTTTTCTTCTCATATTTCATTAGCAATGGGAAACACTTCAAAGTTCATTGGATATGTAGAAGAACCTGTATGCTGTGTCAGAGCACAGGAGGCTATCCTCCAAGAATAGTATGGTTGTTCCTGTCTTGAAATCCGAAGAGCTGTGATTATCCACAAGAGAGAATATCAAGATTGGATCATAAAACTTTCCCTATGGAAGAGAGAAATCACTCAGAAAGCATGTGGGATCACACATAAGAGACCTATGACAGCATACAGGAGGTGCCACAGGCTACACAGAAAGCTCTGCCCTTTTTCATGATATATACATGGGTTTACATTTTCTAAGGAAGGTACTTCTCTTCTGTGGTATAGACACCAGTAAGCTTGCTAGGCTCCTGTAGGTGATTCTTTTTAAACTCACTGGTTAACCTACCTAGACTTGAGTGGAGTCATTGTTGGTCTCTTGTCGGTGTCTTATCAGGTGAGTACATATTTGTTCATATCTCCACAAGGAAATGCACAGCACAGGTCCCTAGAGGCTATGAGGACAGNCACACTCCATAGCCCCTTCCTCTCTTCTACTGTGTTCCCATCTGCTCTCCTTGAAACAGTTTTACATGGATTTCAAATGAATGCAATCTTTTAATTGTTTAACTTAAATTTTTTATGTGTAAAAGTGTTTGCCTTCAGGTATGTCTATGTGCTGTGAAATAATGCTCTTGTGCACTGTAAAGATCTGTCACTCATATTGGTTTAATAAATCGTTGATTGGCTAGTAGCCAGGCAGGAAGTATAGGTGGGACAACCAGATTAGGAGAATTCTGGGAAGAAGAAAGGGAATATGGAATCCTGAGCCAGACATAGAGGAAGTAAGATGAGAATGTTGGACTGAAAAAAGGTACTCAGTTACGTGGCTAAACATAGACAAAAATTATGGGTTAATTTACGTAAGAGCTAGTTAGTTATAAGGCTTAGCAATAGTCCAAACAGTTTATAATTAATATAAACCTCTGTGTGTTTATTTGGGATTGAATGCCTGTGGGACGGTGCGGGACACAAACTTCTGTCTGATCTATGCATCATTTGCATGACTGATGCCTCCAGAAGTTAGAAGAAGGTTTCAGATTCTCTGGAATTAGAGTTACAAATGATTGTAAGTAGGCATGTGGGTCCCAAGACTTGAACCTTCATCTTCTAGAAGAACAACTAGTGCTCTTAACCATGAAACCATCTCTCCAGTCCATGAACACACTGTTTTAAGATAAAATAAAACACAACTTACAAAATCTAAACAAATCCTGAATACTTCAGTGCTGACAATCATGCTAAGGCTTTGCAAAGTAACTTGGTATCCAAGGTCTAAATAAGTACAATACTTGTTCTGTTCTTTNTTAGAAGAAAATAAATAAATAAAATTAATTAGATATAGTTTAAAAATAATTAATGACTAAAATATGAATTAGAATTATTATATATATAAAAATTGAAATATACATGTTATTGTATATGTATTCCATATTTTGTACTTTCATTTATAAGTTTGGACTAGTGGGTGTTTATAAACACAAAGTCATAAAGCAATGTAGTATTCTATGTCTAATGACAAAGTCCCTGTGGGAAGATGCTCATGGGGTGAAAATTTGTTTGCTGAATCTATGAGTGTACCTAATTTTCGTCATCCCATTTAGTATTGGCTGGTTATGCATTTAAGAGGACACGTTTCTCTATCCTGTGTCTTTCTGCTGCTCCTGATATATTGCAACTTTAAAGGAAACACATTGGCTGGTTTACTATAATTTTCTGCACACAACTGAACTTCCTTTTCATTTTACAATTGTAACTTCCTGGATGGAGACTGTGATGTGGAACCTCATGGCCTGTAAGCTAAGATCTTCCTTTAAGGTTCTTGGCCACCAATTTATTCAAAGGTAATCAACAGGGGGACACTGAGCATCTCATTACTGAGAGCAGGGGTCACTACTGTTTTGGGGTATTTTATCTCTAGGTCAACTTTGTTCCTGCTTAAAGGCATGAGAAGTTCCTCTGAGAAAATGCTGTTTAAAAGACCACCTGAAACACTGAGTAAGGTTTGCCAGAGCAGGAGGAACCGGAATGTAAAAGGCTTAGCAATTGCAAGAGGGGAAGTCTACCTGAGGGGGGGTGTTTAGGCCAGAGTTAAGAGTGGGCTGACTTGCATGATATATGACTTGTCAGCAGGAAGCAGAGGAGTTTAAGCTTAGGAACAAGGTAGATGAACTTGAGGTCATCTGTTCCATCAGCTACTTTCAGAGGTTAGAGAAAGTTCCCAAGTTACCTCTAGTCTCCATTTCCTCATCATCCCAAGAAAATGAACAAGGTCATTTGTATCATTCACCTTGTTCCATTGTATAGAATAACAGAAACCACTAGCACATTAAGAATCTTTTATTAAGAAGCAAAGCAGGTGCCATTGAGTTGAGATGGGCAAGGCAGTTGATTGCGAATGTGGGCGGGAGCCTCTGCAAGGCATGACCAGTGTGTGCTGTGTAAAGTGATCATATGGCTAACAACTTATGCAAGACAGAAAGAACTGATGATGTATGTAGCTCTGTGGAACCCTCATGTGACAGTCCATATTAGAGCTCTCCTGTATGGAAGGGGACAGTTATGGTGATAAGGCATACAGTTAGGGTATTGCTTATAATTTTTGTCTAATGTATGATTTTTGGAAGCATCTCAATGTATATGTAGAGAAACAAGGTGTTTGGGGTAGAATGTCTTGGGTTAACAGCCTAGAGGAAAGCAAGAACTATAGCACTGTGTTTCAATGTCCAGTGGCCTGCAGAATAACCAAAAGGGAATGGAGGGAGGAGTCTGATGCCAATACATTGCACACAATTCTCAAATAACTAAAAATAAATAAATGAATAAAAAATAAAACATGACAGAAAAAAATGTGAATATAGGATAGGAGGGAAGAATGAAAGAAGAAAGAAGGAAGGGAGGGAGGGATTAAAATAATATTGTTTTTCAATGGAAACTAATTTCTTTGAGAAATACTGAATAATTCATAGATAAAATTCTAGTAAAGCTTTCAGAAATAACTCAGATACCTGATGTGTGGTAAAAGAAAATATTCATTGTATTTTATATTTTTTAGACTGGGTCTCCTGTAGCTCAAACTCTTCATAACTTACTATGTAGCTGAGGATAACCTTGAACTTCACATCCTTCTGACTCCATCATTTTAGCGCCAGGATTTTAGGTGACTCAGAATGCTGGGTCTATGTGTCCCTCAAACCCAGGCTTCATGCACACTCACCAAGTGCTCCACTTGCTAGACAACAGCTCAAGTCTAAGAAACTTTCTTGGTGTCGGCAAGAAAAAGACGAAACAAAACAACAACAACAACAAAAGTGTGTTTGAGTTACTTGTTTAAAAGAACCCAGGAATAACTACGGAAGCNGGAGCACCTGAGTGAGTGAAAGTAGCTAAGTCAGCCCAGAGCTCACAAATGAAATGATCCCCGAACAGGAGGAAAGCTTCTTGGATCAATTGAAATCAAATTACTGAAAACTGTGAGTGATAAGTAGCGTTTTGAGTGGATGTCCTGCCTCAAAGACATAATTACCATTTCCCTCAGGGCTGAATTAGACAACCTTCCTGGACACCTGTTCTTTACTTAGTGCTCTGAGAGTACTGATGACCCTTTGAGATGCAAATCAATAGAACTGTCTAGATCAACAATCAGGATGTCCTTTTGAAATGCTATCGTCAAGGGAGACTGGTGGCCCATCTCAGTGTCTCCAACCAGGTTACTCCATGCTTCTAATGCCCTACTTCCAATATTTTCTCATTAGCTCACTAAACATAAAGAAAAAAATAACAGCTGACCTTGTGTCATCAAATTTGAGTTCAATCTTTTTGCAATCTTGATAGCTGATATAAAGACTACAATATTATCTAATAAAGTCTGTTTATTCCAAATAGCACTTTTTATATGGTGTAGGATAATGAAGCAAACCATAATAAAACTACAAACAAAAAAATGATAAAAGATCTGCCAACCATTCCTCCTGTGGGGGTGGGAAGGTGGCTGTTCTATTTCCAGGTGTCAAGGGCAATTTAATGCACATGTTAGTTTTTGAAACTGGATCTCATGAAGGCAGGGATAAACTTGAATTCCTGATGTTCTTGGCTGTACTTGAGGAGAGTTGGAATTGCAGGTACGTAGTACCTTACCCCTGCTTTATGCAGTGGTAGGGATGGATATGAACCCACAGCTCTGTGCATACCAGCCAAGCACTCTACCCACCAAGCTCTAGTTCTGGCTCCAAATTAGTTGGGTTTAATCTTCCGGTACCTGGATTATTTCTAGACAACAATGAAATGGCGTGGACTCCATGCTCTGTAAACTCAACTTCTGACTTTGTACTAAGTGAAAAATACAGATCTACGTTCATTCTTCTTCAGATGGATATCTAGTCTTGCTAGCACCATTTGCTGAATGAAAATTATAACTTCTTTGAGATATCACTTCACCCCAGTCAGAATAACAATTATCAAGAGATTTGACAAAAGATGTTCGAGACAATGTGGAGAAAAGAAGCCTTACACATTGCTAGTAAGAGTACAATACAATAGAGCCATTATGGAAGTCAGTCTAAAGGTTTCGCAAAAATTAAAAATAGAACTACCATGTGACCCAGCCATACCATTCCTGGGCATATATCCAAAGCACTCTACTTCCTACTATAGAAATATTTGCATGGCCATGTTTATTGCAGCTCTATTTATGATAATGAGGAAGCTGATCCAGCCTAGATGCCCACATGTACATATACAAAATGGAAATTTATTCAATTGTTAAAAAAAATGAAATTTTCAGGAAAGTGGGCAGAGCTGGGAAGAACAATAATAAAGTTGGAAAAAAATTTTCTCCTTATATATGGATCCTAGCCTTTATATATATGTGTATGTTTTACACACAAGTATAAGTGTGAATATAACCAAAATGTAGGAAAGGGTCAGGAAAGATAATGTTATATGATAAGGATGGGTAAAATGGAGGCAAACGGACATATGAGTCGTGAAAGAGAATATAAAACTATTTTTTCAACTATTTTATTCAACTTTTGTATGGAAGTGGCAAGAATCATATTTATAATCAAAATAATCCAAAGTATTTTATTTATTTGTGGCAGCATTAGTGAGCTTTCTTTTTAATACCATTTATCATGAGTGTAATAGGAATTAGATATGGCTAGTTACTGAATACATCTATTACATTGACTCAGGACAGGGAACAGACAGAGGGGCTGGAGAGATGTACTGTTCTTATATAGATTCCAAGTGCCCACGTATAACTCCACCTCCAGAGGAATCTAATGCTTCTACCTTCTAGCACATGTACTCACGCGTATTACCAAACACAGACACACACATACCTGCATAATTAAAAATAAAATAA
>LZPO01118715.1:4758-15823 GCA_001675575.1 Neotoma lepida | reverse complement strand
AATATACAAATAAAAAGCTTATAAAACAGAAAAATCAAGTAGCCACAAACACATATCAAAATAGCTTCTGGGGAGATAGCTCAGAAGTTAAGAGCACTGACTGCTCTTCCAGATGACCCGGGTTCAATTACCAACACCAATNTGGAACCTTATAACCATTTCTAACTCCAGTTCCTGGGTGTCCAATGCCTTCTCTGGCCTTCACAGGCACCAAGTAGGCCAAAATGCACAGACAAACATACTGGCAAACCATTTATTAAAATCAAATAAATAAAAAATTAGAATTTAAAATGAAGCCAATCTCTGCAACAGGAAGTTGATATACATTGAAGTCACATTGTGGCATAACTTTCCTTTCCATTCACCCAACTCTTACAAAGAACTAAAAAATGATAAGATGGCATCATTGCTTCTCACATATTATTTACAATAATTTTACAATGCTGCCNAAATAAACAAAAAGATATATAATCTGCATACAAGTAGCACTCCTCTGGTGAATCTAATTCATGTGTAGAGGGCCCAGAACAATAGGATTGTTTTCATAAATATGTTTACTATTGTCGTGTTTTAATGGCAATAATTATAGACAGCAAAAGTACATCAAGAGGGAAAGAGCTAAATAAAATCAAGTTNGTCATTCTAACACAAACCTTTATACAACTACATCTATGTCCATTGACTGTGAGTGTTTAAAGGTTTTTAAAAATTGCCCAGTGGTGGTGGCACACGCCTTTAATCCCAGCACTCGGGAGGCAGAGGCAGGCGGATCTCTGTGAGTTTGAGGCCAGCCTGGGTGAATCCAGGAAAGGCGCCAAAGCTACACAAAGAAACCCCGTCTCGAAAAACAAAAAAACAAACAAACAAACAAAAAGATTATTATTTTCCCCGCATACATGTCTGTGCAATGCTTTCATGCCTAGTGCCTGCAGAGATTGGGAGAGGGTATTGGGCCTCCTAGAACTTGATCTGTAAGTTGGTTGTGAGACATAAATTGGGTGATGAGAACCAAACACAGGTATTCTACAAGAGCACCTAGTGCTCTTAACCATCTCTCTAGCCCGGAGAAAAAGGATTTTTATTTGCTGTTATCAGTCATAACCTAGAACTACACGTATTGCTATCATCTACACTTTCTTTCTATTAAATCCCTTGGCCTCTCTTCTTACCCACAAGGTTCTCTATTATCTCATTTTAAAATATCAGAAATCATAACTTCTTGATCTAGGACANATTGGTCCACTTTCAGAGTTGATGCAGTTAAAAATCAGTGCCTCCTTATGCTAGATAAAGAGAAGTATATGATATATTTTTCTTTGGGCTAAAATCTTATATTAATGTGTAAGTATAGATCAGTTANTGAAAGGATGGAAATATCTTTCACNTATTGGTTTTAAGGATGGAAGAGGGATTGTGCCAGACAGATAAAGGGAATCTACAGGAAAATGAGCCCCTAGAAAGGGGTGGAGAGATGTAAAGGGAAAGGGAGAAGAGAGTCATAAAGAAGGAAGGGGGAAGGAAGGAAGAAAGGAAAGAAGGAAGGGAGAAGGAAGGAAGGAAGGAATCTGAAAAGAATGAATAAAATGTTTAAACTGTTAATGTAGAGTAATGTAATACATGCACAGTTGTATGTCTACTGTGTTATTTGAATATATTTATATAGAATCTTATATGTGTACATGTGGTGTGCTTGAATAGAAAAATGTATGTAATTCTCTTTTCTTTCCATACCCATATCCAATATATCTTAATCACATCTACTCTCCCTGTCTCTCTCCAACTCCNCCTGGTCCCTGAACACCTTTCCCTTACCACTTCTTTTCCCTTTTTAAAATATCCCACTGAGTTNAGTTAATCCTCCTATATGCAAATNGACATGGTTATGGAATCNTCTACTGGAGCATGGCCTGCTTAGCAATAGCCACTCGAAAGAAAAGCNACTCTTCCTCCGCCAACATCCATCAACTGCCATTTGCTACTTGGTTATAGATGAGGCAGGAACTCCTCCACCCCGCATTATGGAATTTTTAGCTGGCTTTGTCTCATGTTGGTAACCACAGCTGCTATGAGTTCATCTGTACAACAGCCATGTCGTGCTCGGGGCATCATTTTATGGCCCTACTTCTCATCCTCCAGCTCTTACAGTCTTTCTGCTCCCCTGTTCTATACTATTTCCTAAGCCTTAGAATGTAGTGTTGACATAGATGTTCCATCTATTAATAAGCACTCATGGCTGCTTATTCGCCACACTTTNAACAAAATCGAGTCTCTGCATTAATCACTACCCACTGCAAAAGAAAGCTTCTCAAACCATGTTGGGAGCAGCACAAATCTATGGATACGAATATAAATCTTTAGAAGGCAGTTTGACAATATGACCATTTAGCAAAATAGTATCTATAGGTTCTCCTATTGGGCCAGTGATTTCCATGAGCTTAAGTTTTGACCATGTTTTTAGTACCAGATATTAATTCCTTTTTATGAAGTAGGCCTCAAATNCAATCAGGAGAGCACTTGATTACTCTCAGAAATACAGTCAGTCCTGTTACCATTGCACCAGCAGGTCCATCTTGCCTGGCAGGTTGATATTAAGGTATGCAGGGTCCAGCTTTTGGAAAAATCACTGATGCTTTTACTCTCCAAGCAGCCTGTTNTATGAAAGCAAGCANAGAAAGAGTTTCCTGTTGACTTCAAGACTGATTTATTANACATTGTTATCTTTCTAAAAAGTTATACTAGCTTTACTATATTACTTTTTTATGTATTCAAAAAGTGACAAATGAGGGTTTCATAAGAATAAATCAGAGTTGAAGAAAACACCCTTCCTTAAGTGAGGGCTTTGCAGAGTGACTTTCTTTGAAGAAGAGTACAGTANAAAAGCACAAGAATACTGGCTTACTGTGAAAACATCTGACAAACACTCCCATAAATGTGATGATCAAGGTTTACCTCCACAGTGATGAGTCATACTGACATCATGTATCCTTCTTGTGATCCCAATAGAAATCACATCTTACTTGTGCCTCA
Source organism: Neotoma lepida (assembly GCA_001675575.1). Classification (NCBI taxonomy): domain Eukaryota; kingdom Metazoa; phylum Chordata; class Mammalia; order Rodentia; family Cricetidae; genus Neotoma; species Neotoma lepida. The sequence continues at coordinate 12,796 of LZPO01118715.1, read as the reverse complement.
GCAAAATGTAATACCTTCATCTATCCAGAAGTAAAATATGAGACAAATTCACTTAAAGGATTGTTAGGGTCCGAGAGCAGACCCCAAAAGACCACCATTCATGTATGCAATCAACAAGAACATTTATTTGTGGAGAGTAAAAGTTCTAGCATGCAAGGGTCAGCCATATGACAAGATGGTGACCCCGAGAGAAGCTTACAAGCTCCCTTTAAGCACAGCTAGGGGAATTCCAGCTGTGGTTAAGTGTACTTTGAAGTGATTGGGTATAGACCCTTACTAGTATAGGAATCACTTTATGATTGGCTCATGACATCTGTTCAGCAACTGTGGTTGTAGTGTCAGGGGTCTGTTTGCTGTGTCAGGGGTCTGTTTGACCGAAAATAGCAAGAACAATTCCTGCTTGTAGCCAGGAAGGACCCTGATTGACTACCAGACTGGATGTACTTCCTGAGTGTCTGATTGAAACCAGACATGAGTCAACCTAGGATGGTAGGGTAATATGAGGCAGAGGTCTTAGCAAACTTGCCCCTGGAAAACAACAAACAAACAAACAAACAAACAAACAAACAAACAACTGGCCCTATTAGGGTTAGTCCTGTTATACGAGGAGGTGGCTGTTTCAGAGATATTCTATGAAGTACCTTTTATATACTCAAAACTGAGGAAGTCATCAGAGACATGGAGTGTGAGTCATTTTCAGAGCCAAGAGATGGCTAAGTAGCCAAATGTGGCTTGATGAGCAGGAATCCTCATGAGAAAATTAAGGGCAATCTGAAGAAATCTTGTTAAATGATGGACCTTAAGAAACAATAACTATAAACAAACAAAAAATGAAACTGAAAATTAGTAATTGATTAGTCACAGGCAATTTCATCCTCCTAGGTCAAAGGTTGATAATATATATTGAGTATGGTTCTATGTGAGATGACTTAATCCTGTCCTTATCACAGTCTTACAAGTCAAATTGTAGTAAAAATTTGCAAATTTATCCAGAAAACCTCAAGGATTAAAAAAGCNCACAGCAAATATTCTGATTAGTGCTATAATTTCCATGGGGTACAAAAAAAACCAGTTTGTGTTTTTAGCTTATATACTAGATTGATAAATCATCAATATTTCTATACTCCATCCTATCAAGTAAAAGGATGTCACAAATGCAACTTATAAACCATAGCTATGTTACCTGTATTAGTTAGGGTTTCTACTGCTGNCAAGAGACACCATGACCATGGCATAAAGGAAAACATTTAATTGGGGTGGCTTACAATTTCAGAGGTTTAGTCCATTATCACCATGGCAGGGCTTGTGGCATGCAGGCAGACAGGGTCCTGGAGAAGGAGCTGAGAGTTGTACATCTTGGTCTGCAGGCAGCAGGAGTCTGCCCTACTGGGTATGGCCTGAGCACATATGAGACTTCAAGACCCACCTCTATAGTGACACACTTCCTCCGACAAGGCCACATCTTCCAATAGTGCCATGCCCTATGGCCAAGCAATCAAACACATGAGTCTATGAGAGCCATACCTATTGAAACCACTGCATGACCCATGTTTGGCTGAATAAGTTACTTCAATTTCTTTTGAAACCCAGGAGAATTAGTTTTGTTTTCTTTATTATGGTCAATACTTACTTAGCTATACTAAGCCAACTTATTGGCTCAATTTGTTCCTTTTCATTTTTTCTCATATTTTGATATTTACTCAGGTTTCAATTTTCCTTTTGTTAAAGCCAACTCTTAATGATATTTGACAAATAGATACCATCTGCTTTCTTTGAAAGTGTTTTAAATATATACAATATGGTGATCCAGCCAGGGTGTTGGCATAACCATTGTTGCCATATCTGGACTGTGTGAATCTTATACATCTTGGGTTTCAAGTTCTCCTAGTTTTTTTTAAATATTAACAACATTCCATAGGTTCATTAAAAAGTTATCAAGCTGAAGGCTATTGTTTGATTTTTTTATTATAAAGATTGCTGCCTTTACAGGAAAAAATTAACTGTTCTCTGTATTGCTTCTTTTCCATTAGCTGTATTTTCTTTTTTTAAATATTTACAAAATTCTAAACTCTATATCAGTTTAGATATCTACCCATTGACATAGATGGAAGAAATCTGATGCAGTCCCACCCCTCGATGAAGAGCTACAGGAATTTAATGACTAGTATAAGGGGAAGAATTAGTCTTCCCAAGGATGAGCCACCTAATTGGTTATCCAATGCATATGAGCAACACTAAATGGATTTAATAGGTTATATTTATATATTTACACACACACACACACACACACACACACACACAATTAAAGAAAAAGAAGCCATTAGTTTGAGGGTAGTGGGGCAGCAGGTAAGAGAGGTAGGAAGAAATGAGGAAATGATTTAAATACAATGTGTGTGTGTGTTTGTGTATCCAGTATATAAAATAGTTTTATTTCACATATATGAAATAAAAAGCAATTTAATAAAAGATAAGAGAATGAGAATACATATATAATAATATATAAAATACTCAAGTTATATGGAATTAAATACATAGTTCTCAAAAGATGAAATAAAAGTAGCTGAGAAATATATTTTTTAAATATTCAGTATCTTTAGCTATTAGGGAAATGCAAATTAAAACTACTTCATATTACTGTAGTCAGAATGACTAAGGCAAAAATCAAACAACAACAAAACAGAACCCAAATTAAAACAAATGCTTATGTGGATGTGGGGAAATAGGAGCAACTNTTCATGGCTACTTGGAGTGCAAACTGCTGTGGCAATTGTCGAAATTATCTCCATTGCCNTCTTCATATTCATATGAGAAATTTATATTTTGTCCTGGCCTTCTGGTTCCATTTCCATCAGTTATTTTGCCCTAATTTGCATCCTAGCTTTTACAGATTCTTCCAATCTGTCTTTGTCTATATACCATCTAATTAGGGCTGAACTTTCTCATGGGTATCTCTTTTTCTTCATCTGTCAGTCAAATTGGACAAATCTGTTCTATGATGCATCCCTGGGCTAGTGGGTATGGTTTTGTTATTGANTGTTTCCTTTATTGATGTTGACTTCACAGTGAGAGAGTTTGTCAGGATGACCAATCTCAAGCAAGGGAGATATATTCAGTCCTAGATAGCTTCTAGATATTGGTGGGAGAAAGTCCTTCATATTGTGTTTCTATTCATCTTCTGCAGAGAGACATTCCTGGCANTGTATTCAACTATCTGTTCTTGAGTGTTTTGTTTTCTTTTTATAACAAATGTCTCTGAAAGATAGAAAAAGTATGTGTTTCCTGCGAAGAAGACAATGAGCATCTTTAGTGTATAGGGAAGATGTTTTCTTCCAAGATGAAGTCTATGAAAGTTTGCTAGTGTCTGCTTATGAAATTGGAGGCTCTGTGAATTNAGGGTTCTTTAGCTGTGACTGACTCACAGAATTAATTTGGAAGTGTCTGTCATCTATACTCATGATACTAGGGAAGTAAGAACAACCGCTCAGAACACAAATGTTTTTCACCCAGGACTTTGTGATTCAGAATCTATGAAACTGACTGAGATCCCATTCCAATGTACATGTCTACCACATTCAGCTTCTCCTAGCGNCTGTTAAAAAATTAGACCTTACAGACAAACATATGGTTTTGTTAGCACCATGGGTTGATTCCACTCCTTATTTTGGCATCAAGTTCTTAGTTTTTCTTGATGTCAAGTTTTTTTCTCCCTTCTTTATTTCTNTCCTTCTTCCATTCTTTCCACCATATACACTCTCTCTCCATATGGATTTTTAAAATCCTTGCAATTCATCTGCCATGGTGGCTCACACCTGTAATTCTAGTGATTTGGAAGAGTCGTGCTTCCAGAACGACTATGCAGAACAAGTTCACGCATAGTCTATGCATCTCAGAGATACCTTTTCCCAAAATATATTCATAAAATAGGATTTAGTCTGTCTTGAACTTCCATAGGTCTTGTATATGTAGTCACAACTGCCATGAGTTCATATGTGCAACCATTGAGCTTGTATAGTTCTTGTGCATGCAGCCANAACTGCTGTGAGTTCCTACGTNCAACCANCCTGTTGTGTCCAGAAAAAAATGTTCTCTTGTAGTCATCTACCAATTCTGACTATTAGAAGGTCTCTGAGCCTTGAATAANGAATATAATATAAATATTCCATTTAGGACTGAGCATTCTGAAGTTTCTTATGCTAGGTGCATTGACAAGCTGTGCATCTCTGTGTTAATTACCATCTACTGTAAGAAGACGCTTCTCAGATGAGAGTGGAGAGATGNACTAATTTATGTGTTCAATAGTAACTTCAGGAGTAGGCTTAAAATTATGTTGTTTTAGCAAAACAGTTTGCTGATAGGCTTTCCCCTAGGGCTTATGACATATTTATCCATAGGTTCTTGGCCCTGATAATGATACCATGTATGCATTCTGTCTCATGAACTAGCCCTTAAATCCAATCAGCAAGGGGTGTNACTTCTATGCTATTGGGAATATCTTACTAGGGAAGTCTTTATTGTAGCTCACAGGGTTTACAANTGTGTAAGACTGGTGATTACTCTTTTCCTCAGTAGTATGCACAGCACCTTTCAGGACTATAAAAGCTAGCCAGTAGGGATGNGGCTTCAGGTAAATACCAGCTAGAATTCATCATATTCACTGACTCAAATATGTGGAACATTCAGTAATAGGGTATAACTGTTAAGTTCTGGGGTATAATCAAGAGTTACAGCAATAGCTTGTAATGTTTTGAGTTTATAGGTCTGAAGTGGGCAACAACTCAAAAATGTGGTAACCAATTCTTGGCACTGGGGTTTTTATTTGATTATACTTTACGATTTTATGGCAAAAGCATTTTATTTATTTTTCTTATCAACTTGATCTCTCACTGTGACCAGGTGTCCATAGGTCTCTTCTGAGGCTAATGTAATTGTATTAGTTCAGTTTTCTATGTAGTTATTATTAATTTGTTTTATCAGTCACCCAAACTATCTTGAATATGTTTCTCCTTTATTACACATACACGCACATGCATGTAAATTATATACCTNCCCCCTTTTCCCCTTTAAATTAAGGACAGGTTTCTAAATAATCATTGCATTGTCCTCCATTCTTATCAGTTTTCCATGGAAAAACATTTCTTTCTTTATCAGCAAAATATAAGTTTACCACATGNGAAAGGGTTACAGGTTTCATCAGCTTAATGGATTTCACAAACAAGGTCATATGTTAGGTTTCCTTCAGGCCAACATTTTCACTTTATTAATGTTTCTGATACTGCATTTGGCTTGCAAGAAGAAATAAATAGGAAAAAATTCCACTTTAAGAAACAGGCTGAATTGGAAACCTCTCCTAGGCTGGANGATAAGAGAGGAGGGTCACCAAAATTATTTTGCTAGCTCATACCAAATCCTGTAAATATGTCTAGCACCTAGGGTATTGCTTATTATTCTCACTTAGGAGGCTTCAGTAAGAAGAAAAGTCCTCATTTAACACATCCTATTATATGGTGAGTGTACAACATGTTAGGACAAAGAGAAGGATTCCATCCTGATATGGACACTATTATCTATGCTGTGTTCTGCTTCTAGATCCTAAGAAACATTCTGTGCTTCAACTAGGTTCAAACAACCTTTCTCCCTNCTCTGAATTTCACATTTTCAGAGAATCGATTTAAATAAGTTAAAATGTTTTGATGTTCCTGCTATTGGTAGCAATAATTTCAGGAAATACCTGGATGTTTGGCCATTTTTGTATTGTTTTCCTAAATTGTGGCTTACTGTAATGATAAATCCTTTATTGTGGAAGCTATTTCTTGGTGCTATTTTTCCACATTTTTATTGAAAAAAAATATTTACACAAAATGGTGCTAATGCCNTGGATAATACTGACATTTCTTATTCTTGTGGTATTTTTTATATAGTGACAACTGTAGGTACAGAATAGCCAATTTTGTAATTGATTAGTAGTCGTTATAACAATTGTCATAAAGAAAAGTGAAATGATATGAGGAAAGTATGTGACTCGAACCTGTAATATAAATNGAACAGTCTAAGCAAAGTTTTATCCCATGTATTTGCTCATGTATTCACAATGGTCAACATTGCACAACTCACAGTTCCCTAAGGACATGGCAGTAAGCTGAAGTCTAGATAATTAGGGGTTAAACCAACAAAATCAAGGGAAAAAATGCAGCTAGTGACATGCAGCTCATAGGAACCCAATATCCCTAAGGTAGAAAGAAGTGTCAATTCACTGAGTTGTTGAAAGTTGGAGAGTGGATGAGGTGTGGTGAAAAATGTGTGAAACAAATAGGCGCTAGGTGTTGCAGATGCAACCACAGAGTTGGTTTTGGAATAGGATTAAAGTTCTTAAAATAATGTGTATGTGCATGTTTGTATATGTAAGATGACATGTATATATGTATGTACATGTATGTGGAAGCCAGAGGATGATCTTGGATGTTGTTCCTCACCAGATGTTCTCTATGAGCTATCTATATGGACTGGAGTTCCCCAAGTATGGTAGGCTGGCTGGCTCATGGGCATCAGAGATCTGCTCATCTCCATCTCTGCAGCCCTAGGATCACAAACATATTATGGTTGGCTTTTTAATCTTGGTTCTGGGGCTCAAACTCAGGTCTTNGTGTTTGCCTAGCAAGCACTTTAGGGAGTATACCATCACTCTAGCCAACTGAGATGATCATATAAAAAAAAGTAGAACATTAAATTGAATATTAAAAAGATTTTAGTAGTGAATTCAGAAATATAGCAGAATTGAAGATTCCATACCTCAGTCCTACTTCAGAAACACTTTATCAGTCATGCATAGACAAAAAGGACTTCTGCCGAGTTCTACAAGCCATAATAAAGGTTTAGAATTCCAGTAAAGTAAAACATATATGTGTTTATGAAGTTTTTAAACAATAATAAGAAAAGTTTTAAAAAAAAGGGGGGGGAGAAAAACAGCTTAATTTACACATAGAACCCCAAAGAATGGACAAATGACAGGTGATATATTATGGATAATCAGTGAAGCATGAGACTGCTGAAGGAGGGGAAGCTTCAGGAACTAGCTTTATGGATCCAGGGAATCCCAGATACAGAATTCAAACTAATGGTAGAGAATCTCAGCAAAGCACAAGTAAACACAGATTGACAAAGATAATGCATCAGCAGCACTTTAAATTAAACAAGGAGATACAGTCCACTAGAACAGAACAAAAGGAAACTGTAACAATGATAACTGAAAATAAAGTAACGAAGAGCCTCAACAGCAACCTCAATGCTTGAACACAGGCCATTGCATAGACAGAGGACAACAACAAAATCAAAAGCATTTTAAAAAGAGAATGAAGTCTTGTTACTTCAGAGATAAGATCAAATGAACTCGCTGTCACAGAGTGATAGAGAAAGAAAGGAAGTCATAGTCGAACAAGAGAAACTTACTTTTAAAAATAAATGTAAATAAACACATCTGGGAGCAAAGTGGACATCTGGAGAGTCCTAAAGCTNAAAAGAAGCCCTTAGGATTGAATGTAAAGAGATTTACATTGAGATATATTAAAATTATCACAGCAGTGGGAGCAAAAAGAAATATAATAGTATCATATACACAAGAGGAGAGTTTTAAGATTGTAGATGGAAGTTTCTCTCCTGCCTGCCTGTTCCTGAATATCCCAGCAGCTGCTTTCTAAATAATTGACTTGGAGGCTTAATATTATTTATAAATGCTCGACTGGTAACCCAGGCTTATTACAACTTATTACAACTCTTACNCTTAAATTAACCCATAATTCTTACCTATTTTAGCCACATGGCTTGGTACCTTTTCTCAGTGTTGCATTCTCATCCTGCTTCCTTTGCATCTGGCTGTGACTCATGATTCTGCCCTTCTTCTTCCCAGAATTCTCTTAGTCTAGTTGTCCCACCTATACTTCCTGCCTGGCTACTAGCCAATCAGTGTTGTATTAAACTAATTCCAGTGACAAATTTTTACAGTGTACAAGAGCATTATCCCACAGCATAAGACTATGAACGAATT
>LZPO01118714.1:0-15841 GCA_001675575.1 Neotoma lepida | reverse complement strand
CCTGCCTCTGCCTCTCGAGTGCTAGGATTAAAGGCGTGCACCACCACTGCCCGGCTTCCTTTGTATCTTTTAATATTGTTTCTTTGCTCTTTCTGTTGACTGTAATAAGTTGTGGAGAGATCCTTCTCTGAGCAAGTCTATTTGGGTTTCTAAATAGCTTTTTTTGTCTGTATTCCATTTTAGTCTCTATATTTGGGAAATTTCCTGCTGTAATTTCGTTGAATAGATTATTTTGATATTATGAATGCTTATATCAGATTCTTCAGTCCCACGAATTTATGGTTTGGTCTGTTTATTACATGTATTCTTAAATGCTGACATTATGCTGTGTCTTTCTTTTAAACTGATGTTTGACTTTACTATTTCCTCGACCCTTTTCTCCATAACTGATAATCTTTTGCCTCATCAAAACTATTGGTGATACTTTTCAGACATATTTTATTTGATTCACTGAGTTTTTCATTTCTGACATTTTAAATTATTTTAAATATCAAATTCTTGATGAGTCTTTCTTTCATGTTCCTTTTTCTTCCATAACACCTTTTCCTTCATTTTGGTGACTTTCCTATATGTCTTGGGTTTAATTGGAATTAATCTGCCTGTTTGTTTCCTCCTTGATTCATCAATCATTTTGCAAGCAAACTTCTGAAGTTGTCCTCCTACATCCTTTAGTCACCATCCTTGAATGTACTAGTTAAGGAGTTAGGGTGTTTCCCAAGCCCCACTGCCTGGCCTTGCATGTTTCTTGTGTATCTGATATGATTTGTTCATCGGTTGGTCTGGACATCTCTGCTTTTATTTGGGGATCTTATTGAGCAGCCTCCTAGTAAAGGCTTATTTTCCTTCACTACTGCTCAGAGAAGAAAATGCTGCCTTGCTGGAAGAGCAACAATGCCAAACCATGTAAGATATAGAAATACCCTTAAAAATCTATTGGAGCCACTGATATTTATGTTATCAATGATCGTGCAAGAGAAAAATCGTAAGACTTACATACAATGACAGAACACGCTACACAGTTAAAAAGTACTCGGCGTGAATGCAGTAGTGAGAAAGCAGAGAACTATGAAATTAGAAAGTCCTCAGTGAGAGTGTGGGATGATCAGTGAGGTATGAAGGGGGTGGTAGAGGAAGGAGGAAGATGAAGTGAGGTTTAGTGAGTGGAAGGAAGTGAGCAGTAGTGGAGAGATACGCTGTGAGGGCAAGGGACAGATAGCATGGGATTAGATCAAACAAAAGAAATAAGATTTTCCAATAATGAGATGGTTTAAAGGCAAAATTAGATAGAGGGAAGCTGAGGAGTGAAAATGGAAAGCATAAATTTTTATTTTAAAAAGGTAAAGAAAAAATGTTGGTGTAAGCACCAGCACTTACTTTACCAAATCAGGAAGTCCTGATATGGTCAGTGGGAAAGTAAACCAGGCAAGGTTGGAGGAGTCTCAACAAGACTGAGGCTGAACAAATTTATTCTAAGCAATCAGGCTCTTTGTACCCCTATCAAAACCGAATACAATGATGGTTGCCAGGAGAGTGGTGGCTGTAATTTATACAGGGCTTATAAGAATAATATCTAAGACTTAATTGTTCTGCCAAACTTCTGCATATGTCAATGACTTCTGAGGGAAACAGTGAAACACAAGTGACCTGAATGCCTCACTGCCTGAGAGGGTGCCTCAGTTTCTCAGGAACTGAAAGGCACACAGTGCCCCAGGAGCTGCGGACTCTACCCTGAAAAACCTATGACGCATGCCTCTTGAGACAGCTAGCCCAGGTCAACTCCATGATTCCCTCATATTAGAAAGAAAAAAAATTGGAGGAGAACAGGAGACAAAAAAGAATAAAACACAACAAAATGGATTTTTCTGTTAATAAAAATGCATTAAAATGTTAAATTCATGAAGGGATATACATGAAATGTTTTAAAATGCAGTAAAGTGAAAATACTGCTAAAAGGTGCTAAGAAGAAAAAAAAAGGAGGCAGAGGGGACAAAAGAAAAAAGATAAATTGCTTGAGTAGTTTCTGGGGTCCTTGAAACAAAGACTAAGGTCAATGAGTGGGTCAGATGAATTTGTGGCCTCTTGTCTTTGCCCTGGTTTATGCTGCTGTTGAACCTGTATTGGCTCCTGATTCCCACCAAGCTCTCTTGACTTTAGTAGCTTCCCTTTGCACACCAGGGACCTCTGGTGGCCACACCTAGCTTTGCAGTCACATATGGGTGTCTTCCCTATGCTGAAAAGCTCTGAATTTTAATCTTTGCTCTTCTAGCTGAGGGGTGTCTCCCAAACACACTGGGACTGTGGTAAAGAACCACAGCTCTCAGATCTGTACAGGAGGAGGACCTGTCTTCATACTTTCAAAACCTCCTAAGTCATAACCATGTGCACTCCAGAGTTCTTGGCGGTCTACAACACTGAAGGGTGTTAGGTGGCTCTTGAGGTCCAGCCACCCTCTGACCTCAGGCTCTGTTCACCAGACACCACTGCTATTCCCACTCAATGAGATAATGCCTGCCTGTGGATGTTCTGGTGCAAGACTCCTGCAGCCTGCCCTTTTCAGACTGTCAGCCCCTGGCCCTGCTGGCCTGCCCACGCAGCCCCCAGGCTTGTAGCAGATTACATTTAAGTTCCTGGACATATGGTCAGTGCCTGCTCTCTGGGCTCAGGGTAGCTCATTTTAAATAATAGCATCCTTCTTGAGATAGCACCCAGTCAGTCCTAGGGAGTGACAACTGGGATTCCGCTCCACTGCTGACCACCAGAGGCACTGCTTCAGCAAAACCTGCTCAAGGCTTTGTCCTAAAAGTAGGACTGCCAGTCTTTCTTCACCAAGGTCACCTGGGGATCATGCTGCTGGGCTGTATTCCTGTCACTCACTGCCTTTGTGGCTCTGACCATCTTCCTCGTCCCTCTTTGAAAAGGAGTCTTTGCTTTACGGGCTGTCTTAGGGTTTCTATGGCTGTTAGGAGACACCATGACCACAGCAGCTCTCATAAAGGAAAACATTTAATTGGGGCTGGCTTACAGTTCAGAGATTTAGTCTATTATGGAGAGGAACATGTCGATATGCAGGCAGACATGATGCTGGAGAGGAGCTGTGAGATCTGGATCCTCAGACAGCAGGAAGAAAGAGTAAGCCCCTGGGCCTGGTGTGAGCTCCTTAAACTTCAAAGCCTACCCCCAATGACACACTTCTCCAATAAGGTCAAACCTACTCCAACAAGGCCACATGCTCTGATCCTTTCAAATAATATCACTCCCTGTGAGCCTACGGGGGACATTTTTATTCAGACAACCATACTGGCTCACACTTGAGAGCTGCACAGTTGCCACCTGATCCTGGTGTCCTATACGAGCATTTGAACTTTATGCCTTTCCAAAGCATTATTGCTGTGGTGCACAAAAGTTTGGGCTAAAGATGTTCTCATTTTGGTTACCATAGTTCAAAGAATTTTGTGTAACTTGAAAATATTAAGATGAAGGTCAACTTTACAGATACTCATTTGTATGTAATCCTTTGAAGCTAGATGTTTCATAGTGGAAGCTCATGCTTTTCCCAAGGTGAGCAGTCACTCAAGATTGGTGGTTTATGTTTACCTTCGAGAGTGTTTCTGAGCTTCTTGAAAATATAGCAAACATTTTTTTTCAGTTTGATTTCTGTAGATTAAAAGTAGACTAGATGTAAGAACAATTGGCAGGTATGTATTTGTTTAAAGGAAAGCCTAGGTATTTAAGGAATTAATTCTTCAGTGCTGGGAACTGTTTCTGGGACCTGTGCTTGCTAGGAAACTCTCTACCCCTTAGCTATATCCCTCAGCCAATGTAAATTTGATGTACATTTGGTAAAAGAATTCAGCAGGCAAGGAAGGAAAGCAGGAGACCATAGTTTTACACTAGTATTTTGTATTGCTGATTTTCATAACTGCTTTGGATTTATACTTTATTTTCATTTTTTAGGGAGAAGTAATAGCACTGGATAAAATACTGAATAAAGTGGAAAAATTAAAGCAGAATGCTTCATTATTAGGACTTCATTCTATCAAGGCATTTTGCTTTGATGCAACAAAGGCACTTAAACTTGACATGATTGATGGCACAGAAGGTAACCTTGTTTTTCTTGTTCTGTGTTTTCTTCTCATAATTACATCTACTCCTTGGATCTTGATACAGTTATGAATGTGGAGTGACCAGAAAGTAATTAAGTTATATAATATATTAGTGTTTATGTAATGTTTAATGTCTGTGTTAATGTTTTAATGTGATAATGTTTAGGAGGCAAGACACTCAAAATTTACTCTTGACAGCTTTGAAATGCAATATATGTTATTACTAACTATAGAATCCTGTTGTGCACTAGATCTTAAAAACTTACTTTTTCTGTCTTGGTAAACTTAGGAACTTTTCCACAGTATCTCCCTGTCCTTCCCATACATCATCCCCTCATAACCACTGTGTCTCTATCTGCTTTAATATGTTCTGCTTTTTAGCTTCCAGATACAATTGTCTTTTGGTGCCTGGATTATTTTCATTTAACATACTATCTTCTGGATTCTTCCATGCTGTTGCAAGTGGCAGATTTCTTTTCAAGGCTGAGTAATATTCCATTGTGTATATGCACTACATTTTTTTCATAACATTTCTTATTGGTAGACTCTTGAGTTGATTCTGTAGCATTGCTTTTGTAAACAGTGTTGAAGTGAACATGGGAGTGTAGATATCTCTGACAACAGTTCCTGTTCATATATTCCTACTAGCAAGCGTGATTGCTGTATCAAACAGCATTTTTATTATTTATTGTTTGAAGAACTATGCCACTTCATTAGTGGTTATATTAATTTATGTTCTTACAACAAACAGTACATGTGTGCCCCTTCTTCTCCATGCTCTCACCAAATTATCTTCTGTTCTTTTCTTTTGATAACTACTTCCTCCCTCATAGGGGTCAGATTGTATGTCTTACGGTTTTCATTGCATTTTCTTGAGGGTTAGTTGCAGTGAGCATCTTTTCCATATACCCATTGGCCATTCTTCTTTTGAAGAGCAGTTAATACCCATCTAAATCCTTTCCCCTTTGGGTTGCATAGTAGTTGTTATGATAAAACACTGACAAAGCAAACTAAGGAAAGGTTCCTTTTGCCTCACATTGTGGAGGTGTACCCTGTGTTTCTAACCTCCCATCTTGGTGTACTCTGTTAATGTCCTCCTAGTCATGGTGTACTCTGTGTTAATGACTTTTCCATCACTGTGTAGTCTGTCTTAATGAGTTTTCCATCATGGTGTACTCTGTGTTAATGACCTCCCCATCACGGTGGAGAAGGTGTGTGCAGTGTCAAGTGCTTCTCTAGCTGTTGTAGCAAGAGCATGAGGAACTGGTCACACTGTATCACAGGTAGGAGATAAAGAGAGGTGGATGCTGCTTTCCCCTTCTTTTCCTCTTTTTTCTCCTGGAATTCAGCCCATAAAGTGATGCTGCCAGGTTTAGGGTGGGTCCCCTCTCCAGTTAAACGTCTCTGAAATGCCTCCACAGACACACCCTCACTGACACTTCCTGAAGTGTATTTTTTAGGTGACCCTAAATCCAGTGGAGTTACAGTGATGAGCCATTACAGCAACGAATAGTTGTTTTTTGTTTGATTTTAGTACATATAATTACTCTGTCTTTTGTCTGAAATATTTAATCTATTTTATTCCAATAAATAATTGAGTGGTGAAGACTTGCTTGAGCCACTTGTTTCATATTTCCTAAGTGATTTATAGATGCATTTGCCTTCTGTGTTGCTGCCTTCTTTTGTAAGTGGGTGTGTTTCTATTGTGCCGTTGTAATCTTCTGCTTATCCATTGTAGGTTTTGGTAACCCAACTTACCAACTTTACTATAAAACATATTCATCACAGGCCATGTGAAGCTGATAATGACTGAATTTTGCATTAAAAGCTCAAGAATTTTTCTTAGTTCACCATTTTTTATTTTGTTTTTATTGCATCATTTATATATTTTGTGTATCCCTAAACAAATTATTGTAACTTTCTGTTTTTGGTGGTTTGGATGAGATGTCTCTCACAGTCTCAGGCATTTGAACTTGCTTTTTTTTTTTCTTCTTTTTCCTTTTTTCCTTCTGACTATATATTTTCAAATAATTCCTCTTTGGATGTACATCGTTTTTCTTCTACTCAATGAATTTTCTCTTTGACACTCTTACTTGTCTTTCTGTTCATTGTAGTTTTCAGCTCCATTTGTTGAAGTGTCTGTCTTGGCAGTGCATATTTTATAACTTTGCCAAAAATGAGGTGGCCATAGCTGTGTGGGTTTAAGACTTGTGCTCTGTTCCTTTGGTTGGTGTGGTTCTATGTGCCTTTGTCCCAGTGTTGTGTGCCTCTGTTTTTATAGCTTTGTGGTGTGATGTGAAGCTGGTGTTACTAACATTGGCCTTTCTGTTTGGCTATTTGCGTCTTTTGGCTTCTGAATGAATTTTAGGATTGCTTTTTTCTGTGAAGAATGTCATTGGAAATTTGATGGTTCTGCTATTGAATCTGCGGTTGGCTTTGCAGATTAGAGCCATTTTTCACAGTATTATTCCACCAATCCATGAGCATGGGTGGTCTTTCCATCTCCTGGTGCTTCTCCAGGGTTTTGAAGTTAGGAAAAGCTTCTGGTGAATAGAACATATGTATTCCTACAGTATATTATTATAGAAGTTTATATTTGCCTTTCTGGTTTTGTTTTGTTTTTCAAGACAAAGTCTCTCTGTGTAACATCCCTGGCTGTCCTGGAACTTGCTCTGTAGACCAGGCTGACCTTAAACTCACAGAGATCCACCTGCCTCTGCCTCCCAACATTAAGTGTACCATCTTAGCTTCATGTTTGTTGCTGTAACAAAATATCTGACAGAAACTTAAAGAAGTAAAGATTTAATTTGGCGTTTCAGTCCATAGTGGCAGGCAGGGCGTGATGGAGCACAACAGTCCATTGTGGCAACCAGTAACCAGAGCAAAAGGGGATACATCTAGGGCAAGATATTGCCTCCAAGAACATTCCCCCAGTGTCCTCCAACTAGTCCTACCTCTTGTTTTCTACCGCCTCCCAACATCAGGAATTAATCAGTGTCTTAGATTAGGACCCTTGTGATTGGATCTTCTATGGAAATATCATCACAGACATACCCTGAGGTGTACTTTACTAATGTCTCAGGTATTTCTCAAAACAGTGAA
This sequence comes from Neotoma lepida, assembly GCA_001675575.1. Lineage (NCBI taxonomy): Eukaryota > Metazoa > Chordata > Mammalia > Rodentia > Cricetidae > Neotoma > Neotoma lepida. Next base: position 8,636 of record LZPO01118714.1, on the reverse strand, counting down.
ATTTGCAGGAAAGAGCAGCCATCACAGTTTCTTAGGAATGGTGAGATTAGACATTGCCATCACCCTCATCAGAATTACAGGTATAATAGTGCCCTATAAAGTGTGAGTCACTTCTAAATTACAACCTGTTATTGGTTTGTCAGAGTGTAGGGCCCTGCAAATATGGAGCTTCAGGAACATATTCAGAACAAACTTATAGTTTGCATGAAAGTTCTTTGTGGAATTGCAGGTTTCTTAGTTTTTAGGCAATTGTTGAGAGTTGTATTTCAGATGAATTCATATGGTCACAGAATAAAAAAACAAAATGTACAAAGTATTTCAATAGCTAATTTAGTATAAGTTTAAATCAATGAGAGACCACTTAGTATGAAAAGAAGCAGTAGGAAGAACAAGGTGAATGGATACTTGTAGGCTATAAAGCGCAAAGGAAACTCCGTGGAGACCTAGAACTGCCGGCTGCTGGGAGGAGCACTGCTTAGCTGCTCTGCTGCCTCCACACCAGCAGAGTCTACCTGCACCTGGGACATCACCTGGAGAGGGCTTTGACAACGCTAGACCGTTACTTAGAGGAAAGGGTGGAACTTGTGGTGCCAAGGTAAAAAGGGCTGTGAAGGTTTTGACAAGAAAACAGATGAGGAGGAAAAACACTGTTCTCCATACCTGTTCTTTCCTTTCCCCACCCCATCACATCACTCCTGGACCTCCTGTTAGTGGCTCTTGGCAGCCAGCAGGCAAGTGTGGTAGTCATTTGCACCATTTTTTTCCAGAGCTGAAAACTGAACCCAGGGCCTTGCACTTGCTGGGCAAGCGCTCTACCACTGAGCTAAATCCCCAAGCCCCATTTGCACCATTTTAAGATGACTTCACACTGGAAACCACTTGAAAGAATGAAAACAAAATTTTAATAGTTGACATTTATGTATGTGAATTAAAAAACTAAAGCTAAGAAAATAGGTTGTGGAAAATATTCCTAGAATATTATGGGAAAGATTCTTATCTTCTATATGTAAGAGCTGTTCTGTTCAGTAAGAAAAGGCAATGGTTTTAGTAGGGAAAAGCTACACAAAGGATTTATTTATTTAAAGGAAAAAATACAGTTGGTCAATAAAAAGCTGTTTTGATGAGGATTTTTGGGAAAGCAGGTACACACACTCACGATAATGACAGCATGCTCTGGTATAATTTGTTTTTTTTTGGGGGGGGGGCGGAGATTATCAGTATGTATCAGAAATTAAAGATTTATTTGAAAACTATTTTAAGATTTATTTGAAAACTATTTTTTTTTCCAAGACAGTAAATGAAACAGAAAAAAAAAAGATTCTAGATTAAAGTGAGTTAAATTGATAATTGCTTTTGTCCTTACAGCCTTCTAACCAGATAAAAACAGAAGGTAATTCTGAGTTTAAATAAAAGTGTTCAGTAACAATGCCAAGCTTGCAGGTAAAGAACACAAGTTTCATGATTTTCTCCAGTAACACCAAATACATCAGAAATTATACATGAGCACACAAAGGAAACTTGATGGACTATAAAATCTAGGGGGCTAATGGGTCATAGTGGACAGTAGCCATACACATTGCCATAAAACCAGGAGACTAAACAAACAACAGCAGCCAGACCAGCATGCTTGACCAGAGACAGACAGGCTCTGACTTTTCGAGAGCTGCCTGCAGGGGGCATTACCAAGGAAACAACTTCCTCTATGACTGATGACTGGAATTGCTACTAAGTACTGACTCTGGGGCATTATGGCTTCTAACACTGGGAATTGAAGTTCTTCATTTGATTTGGTGTGTGTTTGTGTTATACTAACAAAACTCTCGTCTACAACAACTGCATTTTAATGTTCTTACAAAGTCAAATCTATATGAAATAGAAGTAATCCTTAGCTTAGCCAAGGACTTGCTTAAAGGGAGAAAGGATTTTTCTTTATTTAATATCTTAGATTATGATGCTAATTTCTCATTATTGCTTCTATCTCAAGAAGATATCTTTTCTAGATCTATATGTAAGAAAGCAGATAATGTTTATAATTCTCTTTTATAGGGGCACCTCCATTCTTACCAGAATCTTTTGACCGAATTCTCCTTGATGCACCCTGCAGTGGGATGGGACAGAGGCCAAATATGGCTTGTACTTGGACTTTGAAGGAAATGACATCATATCAGCCACTACAGCGAAAACTCTTTAATGTGGTATGTGATTATCCTTTGCTGTGAACGAATTGACCATTGCTAGTTCAGTGTTCAGTCTCCCAAGACTATTATTGTGTGTAACTGCAGCCTTCACTATGATCAAAGGGTAGATGGAGGGAATCAGGAGTCATGGGCAGAGCCTGCATACATAGGATTTGATACAGCCACATGGAAGATTTATTCAGCCTTAAAAAGGAGTGAAATTTGGTACATGCTACAATATAGATGGCCTTAGAGACTTCATGCTAAGTAAACCAGACACTAAAGGAAAATTTTGTATGATTCCAATTATAATGTAATTAGAATAGGCAAATTCTTGGAACAGAAAGTAAATCAAAAGGAGTATGTTGAGAGAAAGGGTAGTTATTTAATGGTTGAGGAGGTTAAATTGGGATGCCTGCACAAATGAATGCTTAATGTTATCGGATTGTTCAGTTAACATGATAAGTTTTATTTATCTTTTTTATTATTATTTATTTTTTTGCTACAGACAAGGAATAGATTGAGAATACTTAGTGTTTTGTTTGTGTGGCTTTAGTTTTTTAAGACAGGGTCTCATGGTGTATCCTAAGCTGGACTCAAGCTCTCAGTATTCTACCCTCAGCCTCACAAGTGCTGTGATGATTTGTGTGCATCATCATACCCAGTTACAGCTTTAAACATAGGGAGCTTTTCTTTATGTTGACCTGTCCTTTAAAATACATAACAGTAGCCTATAGAATGTTTTCATTGAGACGTTCAGTGAATTGTAAACATTCAACCCTTAAATGAAAATAGAACAACAGAACAAAAAGACAATTGGCTGAGTTGTTCATGCATGGTTCCTAATTGATGTAAATAATTCAATATAGATAAATTACTCTTTACTCTTCCTGACTTAGTTTAGTTATGAGATTAGAAGTCAAAAGTCTAATACAGGAGAACATGCTATTAAACTAGGCATGATAACATCCAGAATGTAGGATCATAACAACTGCAAATTTAATTGATCTCATACAGTACACATAGAATATTTGAGAATTTTTGTCAGTTTTGTTAAACTTAGTATATTTCAAAATATGAGGTACTTCTATTTTATTTTCAGTTTTTCTATTTTTAAAAATTTATGAGCAGATGTGTGTTTACTTGTCTGTATATATATATTGTCTGCATGCAAGAGTCTGAATAAACCAGAAGGCCTCTGGAACTGGAATTACAGGTGGCATGAGCTGCCATGTGGGTGCTGAGAACTGAACCTGAGTCCTCTGCAAGAGCAGTAAGCACTCTTAACTGTGGAGCCATCTTTCCAGCCCCAATATAATGTTCTTTTGATGAGATATGAATTCATTATTTCTCCCCTTTCCTGCAACGATATTGCATAGACTACAGCAACAACTAATATGCTGTAATGTTTCAGTCTCTAAGGTTGTCTTCGAGTACATTTCTGATGTTTCTTTCTTGCTGCCTCCTTTCATAAACAACAGAAGCACTGGTTGTGGATTATTTAAATAGTTTTCAGAATAGTCATCAAAGAACATGCCTCTGGCCTGAAAGTACCAAGCAGCACGAAGGATGCTTTCCAGACAAAGTGCCTGAGGGTAAAATGAAGTTACTGCTTTTTCCTTCTGTTGTTGGTTTTAGGTTATAGTGAAAACGGGAATTCAGAAAGGTTGCTGAGAGTAGGTGGATGAGTTCAGTGCAGAGTGCCAGCTGTGAGGGAGAACTTAGAGAGCAGATGTGTCCTGTATCATAGCCAGACCACCAGCTGTGAGGGAGAACTTAGAGAGCAGGTGTGCCCTGTGTCATGGAGACAGGGCCAGCTATGAGGGAGAACATAGAGAGCAGGTGTGTCCTGTGTCATAGCTAGACCACTAGCTGTGAGGGAGAACTTAGAGAGCAGATGTGCCCTGTGCCATGGCTAGACCGCCAGCTGTGAGGAAGTAATTACAGAGCAGGTGTGTGAGGCATAGTTAGACATTGAGAATGTGAACTTTAGGATCAGAACTGTCTTCATTTGAGCCATGACTCCTCTACATTAGTGACTTTGGGTCCATTGATTTTCATTTGGATAAATGGGGAGAACCACACTATGTAGTGGGAATACTTCATTGGAAATAGCAGCCTGGCTTCATTGTTGGTAAAGAGTCTTTGAGAAACTACATGTTAAAGTCTTTAGCGTAATAGCTGGCACAAAGTCACAGTGTTTACATTCCTTTAATTAAGGCACGAGTATGAATTATGAGTTTTTGAAAGATGTTTATTAAAATTTTAAACAAAATCATGAATTTACAAAAAAATAGGAAACAAAGTTGACTGGGTAGGAAGTGGGGGAGTGAATCAAGGGAGTTAGGAGAAGAGTAGGAAATGGAGGTGAATCAAGGGAGTTAGGAGAAGAGGCTAAATATGATCAAAATGCATTGTGTAAGATCCTCAGAGAACTCATAGGAAATCTCTATGAGCTTAAAAACAAACTGTAGTGATGTAGCCCATTGTTAGAGTGCTGGCCTAATGTGTTAATCACTGCTTGTTGCTGTGACAAATACCTGACAAAAACAACTTAGGGAAGGAAGGTTTTATTGTGACTCAGAGTTGAAAGACAGCCATCATGGTGAGGGAGTCATGGCAATGGGAGCTGAGGCATTTGTAGCTGGATGCTGAGAGCAATGGATGTTAGCACTCATCTCATTTTCTTCTTTTATCAGTCCGGAACCGTAGCCTGTGGAATAGTGCTCCCTCAGTGAAGGTGGGTCTTCCACCAGGTTAACCTCATCTAGACAATTACAGGCATGCCAAGGGGCCTGTTCCTCAGTGATTCTAGATCCTGTCCAGGTGACATTAACCGTTACTCCTATCATGCATGAAGCTCTGGGTTAGATTCATTAAGACGTAAACTGAGTGGAACAGCACACACCTGTGATCCTAGTACTTGGAGACAGAGGCAGGGGATCATAAGTTTAGAGTCATCTTTGCCTAGATGGAAAATTCAAGGCCAGCTTGGGATATATGAGAGCCTGCCTAAAAAGAAAAGAGAAAATAAACTTAAGATATTTGGGAGAAAATTACTTTATCATGGTAGCACATATCCTGATTCCTGTTAAATACCTACAGCATGCAAAATAATATCTAGATGGTAACTGAGAAAGCTGACAATACCTGCCCCTCTCTAAGAGCTTCTGTTCTGACTGGCACTTTGTTATATTACATGATATTAATGTTGTAGAGCAAACTACGGAGAGAAAGGACTGCAGTGGGTCTNTTATGATCAGGAAGAGCATTTCAGAAAGGGGACCAGCGACCAATGGGTAGAACATCATGAAGGAACAAGCAACTTAAGAGAAGTAGGAGAGTTTCTAACCTGGTCAAGGATCCTCAAGTAGCAGTGACTTAGGGTGTTAGAGGAACAGCAGGAGGCCAGGGTTGCTAATGCAGAAGGGCAGGAAGGGCAGAAGGGGAGGTCAGTGTGGCAGGAACACCTGTATGTAGAGCCTTGAGAACTCTTTCAGGACTTTGCTTGGGAAGCTGGGAAGCAACAAGTTGAAAAGCCTTGCTCAGACTAGTGTGTGGAGACTGGCTTGTAGGAGGGCAGAGAAATAGGCTGACAGATTTAACTGCTGTGTAATCCAGCTGAAAGGTAAAGAGGCTGGAACTGGAATGATGGTAGTGGAAGTTGGGAGTAGAAGCCAAAAACTGGACTGTATGGGTTCACACACATATTTTTTTTTATTCCATGTGTATACATGTGTGCCTGAGTGTATGTATGTGTACCATGTGCATGCAGGCACCAGCAGATGTCAGAAGAGGGTATCAGATCCCCTGGAAGTGGAGTTATAGGCAGTTNTGAACCATTATATGGATGCTGGACTTGAACCTGGGTCTTCTGCAAGAGCAGCAAGCGCTTTTACCCACTGAACCATCTGTGCATTATATATTGAAAGAAGGGCCAGTAGGGTTGGCTAGTGGAGGGGAAGGTAAAAGGACTACAAGCATAATTGGTGCTCTGAGGCTCAGGGCTGGAGCTTTGGGAAGGCTGGGAAAGCTTTTCCAGCAGGTTTTGGAGAATGATGAGTATTTATTTGGGGACACATTACCTGAGATAACAAATGTTGACAGACAACTGAATACATGCATATGGGATTCAGAAAGGAGGTCTCCTTACAAATATAAGTGTGGGCATACAGATAACATGGGAAAAGAAGTAAGTGAAGGTTGTATGTGAGAAGCTGAGTCTGTGTGTATCATAAGGCTCCCAGGTAAGGCTGCATGCAGTCTGCAGTGTATACATTTGAGTTCTAACTACAGGAAGAGGCTGATATCATACAGGACAGCATTTTATCACCACCAAATGCTTTTAAGATACCATGTGCAAGTCTATAACTTACTTTTGGTTATTTACTGGGTCTTATGGCATGCATAGTTTAATCATCAATTTCTTTAGGCAGTTGAGCTGCTGAAGCCAGGGGGAGTGCTGGTTTACAGCACATGTACAGTAACTCTGGCAGAAAATGAAGAGCAAGTTGCCTGGGCCCTCACAACATTCCCCTGCCTTCAGCTTCAAGCCCAGGTGAGAACACTAACATTTTCCAGTGTTATCAGCATCTCAGAGTATGACATGCACTGGCATACACAGGATGCTATGGAGCGATGTGTCAAAACTCTGAAGCACTCTATTCATAAAAGTGATGGTATGTTCTGACTGACCATGGGGAGTCACATGACCAAATGAGAAAGCATCTCTCTGCACTCTGCCATTGTGCTAAACTGGGACAGGCTTGGGTATCTTTCTGCTGTTTATTCCACGTCCTGGTATTAACACTGCATTTCCAAAAAAGCTTTTCCTTTTTTCTTTTTGGTTAGATTTACTCATGTGTATGAGTATGTTGCTCACGTGTATGTATATATACTATGTGCATTACTGTTGCCTATGGAGGTCAGAAAAGGCATCAAATCCCCTGAATCTGAAGTTACAAATGGTTGTGAACCACCATATGTGGATACTAAGAACCAACTCTGGTCCTCTGCAAGAGCAGCAAGAACATCAAGTGCTCTTAACCATTGAGCCATCTCTCCATCCCTGTAAAAGACTTTTTACTTCCTTTGCAGACCTACATTTTTCTGATTTGGAAAAGATTGAGCATTTTTGCCTCCTGCCACATCAAACACACTTCCACAAGAGTGGGTTGCAGGATATCTGAAAACTAGCCATGGGGACAAACTGCAGCTCAGGAGTGTCACCCTTTACACTTTTATGTTAATATAGAATATTTTTAAAGCCCTTTGTAGTTTATTTTAGTGAGCACTAACCTGAGTTCTTTGTTACAATTTTTATTAAAGCTGATTCAATTTTGAGATATTTATGCCTACAGGGATGTTAACATTCAGAGACATTGAGCATCTGACTTTGTGGCTTCCTATGCAGAACTCTAACAAGTTAAAAACAATCTAGAAATGGCCCTAGACAGAGAGATTAAGATAATTACATATAATGAAAGCAAGACTTCAGAATTCACATGGAATCTGTATAAAGAAGTAATGGAAGATTCTCCCCTCACTGCCATGGATGACTATTTTCTTGACAGTAGTTTCTTTTCCACCAGTGTCCAAAACATTTGTCTGTGGAATGATGACTTGTTGGCATTTCTGGATCTTTGGCACTAGTGGTTTTCAAAAAAAAAAAAATCACTGAATTCTTTCAGATTCCTTAAAACCTAGTTGATGTAGCCCTGATTTACATATTTTTTCCTACTATGTATTCTTCTAGTGTGTATTAAATAGGAAAACTTCCATTGTAGAGTTGATGTGGTTGGTTAAAGGCATTTTAGATGTCTTAGGGGTTGGCTCCTTTCGCTGTTAGAGAATGAGAAGACTGACTACTCATTTGCTTTATTGATAAAGTTCTGCTCACTGAATGTCAATGATATACCAGGCCCAATAGTGTTATCTTTATTTAGCATAAGAACTGGGTATTTTAACCTGTCTTATATATGAGTAAATAGAGTTAGGGAAAGCTGCTTGCTTAGGTGTTATAGCTGAAATATGTTTAGAGCTGTATTTTTAAGTCTACAAGCTTCTAATCATAGCCTTCAGGCCTTTTGTAATATCATAGGACTATATAAACATGGAGGATCCTAAATCCTTCATCAGGTGGCCACATAGCACTGCTCCTCTACTTCCCTCAAATTGGCCTGTGCATCCCATAAAAGCAAGAATGTTTACTTGTACTTATCTGTGGTGATTATATTGTGTACCCTAATAAAACTTATCTGGGGTCAGAGAACAGAACAGCCACTAGATAGACATAGAGGCCAGAAAATGGTGNCACANACNCCTTTAATCCTAGCATTCCGGAGGCAGAGATCCATCCAGATCCCTGTGAGTTCGAGGCCACACTGGAAACAGAGCCAGGCGTGGTGGTACACAGCTTTAATCCCAGGACTTGAGATCTATGTCTTGCTTGGGAAAGAT
>LZPO01118713.1:4608-15860 GCA_001675575.1 Neotoma lepida | reverse complement strand
TTTGGGCACCCACGGGTTAAAAGGACTGCCAGGCATCTCCAAACTGTCTCCACGGGATGAGCGAAGTTGGTAACTTTTCCATTCATGGAAGTGAGAGGCGCCGAGGCTTACTTAGCCTTGGCCCTTGTTAAAGGGAAACTTAGGGATCCCCCGCCCCCCCCAAGTTATTGGGTCCTGCTCCTGGAGTCCCTGATGGGAAGCAGGACATGGAACGCACGGTGGATGCAGAGTCACTCAGGAATACTTTTTTACCTCGATGGCGGCCCGTGTTTACTGTGCCCTCCTCTCCCTTTATTGAGCCCTGNNGTAAATCCCGGATAAAAGATGCTTGGGAAGGAGTTGACCTTTTCTCCCATGATTGCTTTATTGACTCTGATCCAAGATGAAGTTATTTATGGGCATTCTGGTATCAGTGAGGGTTAAAATTCTTAAGACGCAGTCTCCTAAAGTCTCCGGATTTTTCATTTGCTGTTTGCTAAATTTCAGACCCAGTAAGTTACATTAGCACGTTCTGTACGTTTTTGTATCAAAGTTTTCCAAAACAATCCCGTGTTGACTGGCAAAAGGAAAAGAACAGCGTGAAGTGTTCCTGTTGGGTTTTTCTAAAGCGTACACACTCCCCGTACAGTTTCGTTGAATCACACTTCTTTATGCTTAGTCACTGTTTTTTTCTGTAGGAGTTTAGTTGGGGACAACATGGTGTTTTGCTAACTTCTTAGATTGCCAGTTTGTACCTGATACTTAATATAGTGACATAAGCTTTTGTGTGTGTATGTGATTCTAGAAATAGTAGGTGTTTTATGAATGGTATAAGAAACTGAAGTTTGCCTATGTAGTATCCGTTTAATTTCAGTCCAGTGTTTTTGAATGTTTAGATTTAGGTTTGGAATTTTTTTTGTATATTTTTTGTTTTGAAATATAAATAAAATATGCTTTAAAATAATATTGCATAAAATAATTGTTAACACTTTGTGTATGGTTGGAAAGGTACTTTAAGGTCACTCAAACCGACTTTAGTTAGTGTGTTTATTATTTGATACAGCATGTTTCTAAAGTATGACTGCTAGATAATCTTTTAAATAAGTTCCTAAGACTGGTGTTTACTTTTATAAAAAGAATTATTCTTGCTGGGCATGTTTTTGGAAAATGTCATTGTATTTATACATTATGTTTAATGATAAAACTTTTAAGTTAAAAAGATAGAGTAAATACCATTAAATTTCATAATAATTGTGATGGATAGGAGAGAGTCAAGTTGAAGTAGTTGCTTGTATATTGTGCATACGAAGGAAAGTGTTAAACACAAATATACCTCAGTTATAGAATATACCGTAACTAAAACCTAGGTTTTTTTTTTTTAATCAAAAATACTTGTTTTTTTCTGTTAAAGAATGGTTAATGTTAGCACTGGGTAGAGTAGTTCCTCATAGAGCTGCATTTAGTAAGCTTTATAAATTTAATATTTAAACGTAGTTGTATATAAATCTGGCAATTGTGTAAAGCAGAGTACATCCATTTGGAGGTATCTATGTTTATATACTATTAATAGGGCACAGAAATAACTGTAATCAACCTTTCAGAAGTTTTGGATTGTTCCAAAGTAGAATAATTGCCTCAAGTTCAAAAGCTGAGGCTCCATAGAAGCCCCCTCTCTCTTGCCATCTTAGACTGAGTCCTGCCATTTGGGTAGACCTGTTTTTATCTGTGTATTAATTCAAATAGGTTCTTGTCTGAGTATTAAATGTTTTCTAACATTTTAATTTCTGATCTAAGTCTATGATTATTTTATTTGTTTATTTAGTGAAGAAAATTGTGAGTAGTTAGAACTTTCATTTTAAAATTTTTAACCATGACCAGGTTTGGAAATGANAGATAAATGTTTTGATTATAGTACATCTGGAGGGATGGGTAAGAACATTCAAATAATATTTATATCAGTATTTCATTTTTCTGTAAAGGCAGAAGTAAAGTTTAATGAAATAATTAGAAAATACAACTCATTTATTCATTTGCCTTGGTTTGTCTCGGTTGTGAACTTGACAAACCCTAGAGTCATCTGAGAGAAGAAGCCTCAGTTGAGGAATTGCCAGCTCACTCTGGCCTGGGAGGATGTCGTGCTGGATTGTCTTTATCATTAATTGATGTGGGAAGGTCCAGCCCTCTTGAGCACTACCATCCCTTGGCTGATAGGTGGTCCATGACTTTATAAGAAAGCCAGCTGAGCCTCAGACAGTGAGCAAGCCAAAAAACAGCATTCNATCATGGCTCCTGCTTGAGTTCCTACCCTGACTTCACTGGATAGACTGTGACCTGGAAGTGTTGGCTGAAACAACCCTTTTTCTCCCCGGAGTTGCTTGTGGTTCAGGTGTTTTATGTGTTACCATAGCAGTATAGTGAAACTGGAGCACCTTTGGATGGGGGTGTGTGCTAGGAGTTGGGAATTTAGTGGTGATCAAATTTTCATCATGTGTAGCCATCTGCACCACCACCATGGCTTTTAAGTCTTTTATGGTGTGTGTGTGTGTGTGTGTGTGTGTGTGTGTGTGTGTGTGTTTTACTGTGTTCAAAACAGAATCCAAGCACTTGGATCTGCTAGACAATTCCTTGACTGTTGAGCTACCTGGATACGACCTCCACCCTTTAAAAGCAGATAAAATGACTGAGGTATAGATTTGTTATCTTCAGAACTAAATGCACCTATTTGATTAGTGGGTCATTCAGTGTTTCTATTTACTATGTACCAATACCTCTGACTATACAGAAGATAAGATTTCCTGCACTTATAATTGATTGCTAAATTGTTGATTTTTGTACTGGACTTCCTTATCATAATTAATTAGACAAGACTGGTTCCACATCAGCCTTATTTAAACATGTTTTGTTTAGTAGAAGTCTATTTCATCTAATATATAAATACAATACTAAGCAGTAGGCTAGGCTGATGCCACTTCATGTTTTGAGCTGATTTTCCTTTGTGCCCTGCTCACTTGTACATGTATAAGCAACAACTATTGTCTCTCCTTTTTAAACCTGGTACTTCTCTCCATATTCAATTTTCTAAGGTTTTAAAAAGGTAGAAAATTAAAGTTACCTTTTGATTTGTCTTTTCCATTGATTTGCTTTTTTTTTTAAGGTTTAATCTTCATATAAGATGCCTGGGACACATTAGCTAGGTGCTTAGGAAGTGTTTGAGCACCATTAACTCTGTATAGCTGGTTGAGGTATTTTGTTTTAAACTAATTTTCTAATGTTAGCTCTGTAAGTTTTTATTGTGGTCATGATGTATTTTCCATGAAATCAAGAATGTCTGTTTGGGAATTCATTTTCTTGTATTCTTTCATTCGTGTATTTACACAAATGAATCTCAAATTGAAGCACAATTTTGAATTCAGGGAACATAAGGATGTATGAGACAGAGATAGTTTTGGTGTTCTTGGAGATTATAGTTTTCCTGTAGAACTAGTTATTAAAAAGAGCAGTGATTTACTTCCAGTTGTCCCTCGTCATGCACTAAGTGCAGCATGTAATAAGCACGCACTGTAAGGGCTCCATGTTGCCTTGGGTTCTAGGGGAGGGTCACAAGCTGAAACAAGAGTTGAGAGACACATGGCATATGATGAGGGAGAGAGGTGTGTGTATCTGTGTATGTTTCTTAGAAACGTAGACATTAGAAACAGCCCTCAGTTGTATTAAACAACTTTTCTTAGCATATTTTAAAATTGTGCTAGTTTATGATTATATTATCTCCTTATATATTTTAGTGAATTTTGAGAAATAGTTGGGGGCACTGTCTCTGCCTTAAATGGCAAGCTCTCATTTCATTGTATGGGAAAATGCCATGTCTTAAAACTATTTTTAAGGGTTGTTAGTCAGCTACAGAGAATGAGTTGGCAACCAACTTCTGTTAGAGAAACGGAAACTATTGTAAAAGATTCCATCATTTACAAATAATTTTTAGTCTAATGAAACTTTCAGTAATCTTTTCAAGTATAGCTTAATAGAAATTGATTTTAGCATGTTTTTAAAAACCATTAAGTTTAGTGAAGCTCATCTTGAACTTGAAGACATAATTTAGCAACATGTTTTCCACTAGGCCTGCTGTGTCATTGTTCAACTGATAAATCAAGGATTGAAGTGTTAAAACCCTTTTCACAGGATTCATGAGCAATTTGAAATACTCTATGTATGATGGCATTTTCAATTTTATAATAATGATCTTGATTAGAAAGAGGATGGATTTGGAAGAGCTTTAAAGTTTGAAGCCAAGTCTCTCTCCCTAGAAAGACTATCACTCTATTTCTTACCTCTTTGTATATTTAACTATAAAATGGACTTGACCTAGAGTCCTACTTTGTATAGATATGTTGAGAATGGTTAAATTCATACTGCTTCATGTGTTTCTATTTAAANCATGTGGTCAGAGCAAAGTAATGTGCTTTAATAATTATAAAAAAACGAAAAGAGTTTTGACCCTTAAGAGTGATTAAGTGTTAGAATAAATTACAAGCAAAATTGTGTAATCTTCATTCCTCAAATAACATCTTAAAATTAAATCGTCAGTTGTTAAAAAGCTGTTTTCTTAACTTTTTATAAGTAAACATGTCTGCCATTCCACATGAATATTGATAAGATGTACATTGAAGTCCCACCTCTGTCTCTTAACTAGATAGATGACTTTGGGCAAGTCACTTACTACTTCTGAACACTATTTTTCTCTGTGTTGTAGGAAATTGACTTAGTATTTGTTAAGAAGGACAAATTAAGTATATGATTAATATACCCTTTTTTTTTCTAAGTCTACTTCAAAAAGTAATAAAATTCTACAGATGTGTTGCTGTGGCCACATTTTTAAAAAACGTTTTTATTGAGAGAGGAATAATGTGGAAGAGGCTAGTTATTTTGAAACTTGAGAGCCTTTTCCTTCTACCTTTGCAAGTTGTTCCTGTTTTTGAATGTTAGTCAGAATTGCAGTGGTCATTATTTTAAACACCTTTGGATTAGGTAATATCTTTAAATGTGTTCTGCCTGATGTGATTATGTGATGTGTGTACAATAACATAAAGTCACATAAAGTGCTCGTACAAGTCCTAAAAGCGGTGGTCACTGTTGAAACTGCTTGTATTTTTAGGTTTCTCTCTTAGCAACAGTCAAGCTTAACCTCTAGCATGTGAGATAAACTCAAGTCTTGTTATTGCAAAATAAGAAAGCTCCAGCTGTTTTCACAATCTAATCCCTCAGCAAGGTTTGTCTTAATTCTTATTAAACATTTTCATTGCTTTAATTATAAGTATTTGCCATAATTAATCTCTTATTTCCTTTCTTGTTCTTTTAGTACAACTAGTTTGAATTTAGAGTCAACCCTTGCCTATGGAATTGTGAGAAAACAACATTTTGAAAGTATTCGACTCATTCTGTTATTTTAAAGCACAATTTAAAAATGATCTGGTGTTGGATATGTACATTTTTCATGGCATCGTTGACCAGCACAATATCAACTTGGGACTTTGCCTTAATAAAGAGCTCCCTTAATAACAGCTGGGTGTTTATTATTCCTGCTTGAGGAATAATAGTCTTCAACCAAGAAAAATGTTGTTATAGTTTGTGGAGTGATTACCCACCTGAAACCAAGCTAGAATTTATGGAAATACATGTCAGAGAGTTAGCAACCATATACACCCAATGAAGAAAATAGGCTACAAACCTTTTTATTTAGAAAATTATACAGTACAGTGTAATTTATTGTGGAAAACACTGAGTTGAATTGCCTCTGCGATATACAGGTGGAAATCCATACTATCTGTAGAGGTCTGGTGTTTGGAAGAGTTTTAGGCTGGATGTATAGATGAGTTTTCTGATGATAGATAGTAAATAAAAGTTGGAAAAACCTAGCATATACAGGAGGAATGCATAGTGTGAACAAGAATGGCATGAAATCCTGAAGAAAAGTTGTTTGTTTCTGCTCTTTTGGGGCAGAAATAAATCACACACAGAGGCTTATTCTTAGTTATGAATGCCTGGCCTTAGCTTAGCTTGTTTCTAGCCAGCTTTCCTTAACTTGAGTTAACCCATCTTTCTTTTGCCTCTGGGCTTTTACCTTTCTCTTTTTTTGTATACCTTTCTTTCTTACTCCTTTGCTGGCTGTGTAGCTGGGTGGCTGGCCCCTTGCGTCCTCCTCCTTCTCTCTCTCCTAGATCTTTTTTCTCCTAGATTTCTCTCTCTATTAATTCTCTCTGCCAGCTCCGCCTGTCCTTTCTCCTGCCTTGCCATTGGCCATACAGCTCTTTATTAGACCATCAGGTGTTTTAGACAGGCACAGTAACAGAACTTCACAGAGTTAAACAAATGCAACAGAAACAAAAGTAACACACCTTCAAATAATATTCCCCAACAAAGGTAATATTTAANAAAAGACTAGCCGAGAGGTAGGAGGGAACTTGGTTAAGTGTGATAACATGGGTAAGGGAAGATTAACAGTCCAAGAGGAGGAGTTAGTAATCCTGATGATACAGCAAAGGTGATGGGAGCTGAGGAGGAAGGAAGAAGAAGAGCCCCTTAGATTGATGGGGATCTTGTAGAGCAGTCTTTATGTGGGGTAGTAGTAATAAAGACAGATGTGAAGGCTGCTGAGTATATAAATAGGAAACGACAAGATTTTGGTTTTCTTTTTCTTAAAATTTGACTAGGAAATAAGAAGGGTAGCAAAAGACAGGTATTATTTAACTTTTCACCACTAATTGAAACTAATGAAGCAGTTAAAGATTTTAGAAAAAAAAAACTATTGAATAAGCTTAGTTACAATTAAATCGGCATATTTTGTTTACACTTCCTTACTTTTGGTATAAACTTTGCTTGATGAAATGTTACAAAATCAGTTTTAAGATGAGAGAGTGTCTGGGAGAGCAGGCCATGAGCCTTGCCTGGGCAGCGCAATAGAGCCATGTTGGTGGAGGTGGAGGTGAGCCAGCCCTGAAGCAGTGAGCATAGGAAAGCTGTCCCTACTACTAATCTGTCAGGTCTGACATGGGCGGAGGAGACATGCCCTCCCCATCAACTCCTGAGGCAGGTGGAAGAGCTGGCCCTGACGTTATAAGAGCTAGAGTGCTAGTCCTGCCTCTCATCAGCTGCAACACTTGGGACAGTGGCCCCTACACCTCACTTGTGCAACACAGTAGAGCTGATCCTGAAGGTGTAGGTGTGAGATAACTGACCCTGAGGATGTGAAAGTGGAAGAAATGGCCCCACCCCTTGCTCAGAGCTGCAAAGGGTGAACTATCCAGGGCAATGGTGGAGAGCTCACCCTTGGTGGCGAAGATGGGGCGGGGGGAGGCTAGTGGGCTGACCAACCCTGCAACTATCTAGGCCCAGAACCAGGCGTATGTGTTGGCATACCTCAACACCACCCTATCTGTGATCTCCTGGAGCACAGGGTGGGGGTTGGTCCTGCAGACCCAGGGCTGCAGTATCTCGATGGCACAGGGCAGCAACAGAATGTCCAAGAAGAATCCCAGTGAGGGCCCAGTGTCGATGATGTAGCAGAGACCAGGGACCTCGAACCAGACCAATGATTCTTTGGGATGAATGCCTGCATGTAAAAATGTATGGATAGAGGGATTTGCTGCATGATTCACTATGTCACACTGCGGCTTCCATGATGAGATTCTCCCTTTTTTTTTTTCTCCTTTCTTCTCTTAAATTTTATTTTGTTTTATTTTGGGGTAGGGGGGAGGGAGATGGGTGAGATCCAGAGACATGATGTAGAGACATAATGTGAAAGACACAAAGAATAAATAAAAAGAAAGTTCAAAAAAGAAGATGAGAGAGTGTCGGTAATCCCTCCTATTATTTCATAGATACTGTTTCCCTACCCTTAAAATCGTGAGTGACTTTCACTTACTGAAGACTGATCCGTAGACTAGCATATAAAATTCATGAGTGGCCCAATTCCTTTTTGGCCTCATTTCTCACGACTTTCTTGCGTTTCACCATAATCCATTAATATTAGGAAGACTGAACATATTTTGTCAGTTCATTTGCTGTTACTTTAGAAATGAATTTCTCACTAGTTTACCCTGCCTAACCCTTTTCTATGCTTACTGTCTTCACTGTGCTACTATTTTTCTCTGTTGTGTTGATCCATATAACATGATCGAATTTTGTCTTCTACCTCCCTTGTAATTCCCTTAAGATGAGATACTAATTTACCTGTATATTGCCAGAGGGAACACAGTGCCTGGTACCTAGTAATTAGCAAGAAATTAATATTTAATAAAATGAATGAGAGCTAGCCCTCAGAAGTAATGTATGTATATATGTATTCTCAATAACATGATGAGGGGTTTGCAGTGAGGCATATCAGAATCAAGTTAATTGAAATTTAAAAGCTAAAATTTATACTATTCTTTGAAATTTGGGTGTTAAAATAGCACTTTTATTATTTATTTTACACTGTACTATATTTTGAATATTTTATATGGAAGCCACAATATGCTTATTATGCATATTGCTACCTAGTATGTAAATGTGAAACTTTATGACATTTTAAAATACTAGATTGTTACTAAAATAATAAATGATANAGTAGCTTAAGTCCCTTTAAGATGTATTAATTATATGTCAAATTAACCACTTAAATGTTTGTATGTACTTTATATATTTCATTCTCAAGAATAACCTTGAATATATTGGTTATTTGATTTATTATACAGTTTTTGTCTAATGGCATTACCTTTTTCTATTTCAAAAACTAGAGCTGGACAGGCCATTATGGAAGAAGAGGTACAGCAGCACTCACACTGTGTGAATTGTGTTAGTAGACGGTGCATGACCAGACCAGAGCCTGGGATTTCCTGTGACTTGATTGGTTGTCCATTGGTTTGTGGAGCAGTTTTCCATTCCTGTAAAGCTAATGAGCATCGACTCTTGTGTCCCTTTGAACGAGTACCTTGCTTAAATAGTAACTTTGGATGTCCATTTACCATAGCACGAAATAAAGTTGCTGAACATCTAGAAATATGTCCTGCAAGTGTGGTGTGCTGTACTATGGAATGGAACCGATGGCCAGTTAGTTACGCAGACCGGAAATCATATGAAAATCTAAGCAGAGATGTTGATGAAGTGGCACAATTAGACATGGCCTTGGCTCTTCAAGATCAAAGAATGCTTCTGGAATCTCTCAAAGTTGCCACCATGATGTCAAAAGCAACTGATAAAGTATCTGAACCTAGAGAACAGATTTCAGTGAAATCAAGTGTTCAGGAAATACCATGTACTAATGGATTAGTATCTGTTGATGAAGAATCATATGGTGCACTTTACCAAGCTACTGTAGAAACAACCAGAAGTTTGGCTGCTGCTTTAGATATCCTGAATTCTGCCACAAGAGACATTGGCATGTTAAATACAAGTCTTCATACTACCACAAATGAAATGGACGAGAATAACAGAGAAAGTTTCCAGGAAAGAAACTTAAAAGACCAGGACCACCTTCATGAGGATGAGGTAGGGGCAGTAGGTGGAAT
Organism: Neotoma lepida; assembly: GCA_001675575.1. NCBI lineage: Eukaryota > Metazoa > Chordata > Mammalia > Rodentia > Cricetidae > Neotoma > Neotoma lepida. The sequence continues at coordinate 6,342 of LZPO01118713.1, read as the reverse complement.
TGACCATAATGGCACAAGTCAGAATGCTCAGTCTGAACAAAACGGTTCAAGTGATTTACTATGTGACTTAAATACAAGCTCTTTTGGTACTTCTGCTCTTTGTAATGGCTTTCCTTTGGAAAATATGTGTTCACAGGTCAAAGACCAGGATCAAAATTTTCCTAGTGATTCCATAGAAAGTAACATAGAAAATGGAGAATGTGCAGCAACAGATGGTACTTCAGAACCTTCCAGTTCACTTTTAGTAGCAGCACAACTTAGGGAAATAATTCCTTTCAATGCTTTGCCAGATAGCACATTTCAACATATCCTCATGCCAGATGAAGATGAGGAAGAGGACTTGCATTGGAAAAAGGGAGACTTAGGGGAATTGAAGGCTGTTGATGACTCACCTTTCAGTCATGCTCCTTCATTCAAGTTTCTTTCTAATTCATGGTATATACCAAAAGAAGACAAAGCAGTCGATACATCAGATTTAGAAGTTGCAGAAGATCCCATGGACCTCCAAGGAATAGATCTGATTACAGCAGCATTACTCTTTTGTCTGGGAGATTCTCCAGGTGGGAGGGGTATATCTGATAGCCGCATGGTTGATNTTTATCGTGTTGACTTTGGGACACAGACGTTCTCACTTCCATCTGCAATATTAGCTACAAATACAATGGTTGGAGAAATAGCTTCAGCTTCAGCATGTGATCATGCCAATCCACAGCTTTCAAATCCAAGCCCTTTTCAGACACTTGGACTGGATTTAGTTTTGGAATGTGTTGCTAGGTACCAGCCTAAGCAGCGTTCAATGTTTACCTTTGTATGTGGACAGTTATTTAGAAGAAAAGAATTTTCTTCCCATTTTAAGAACGTACATGGTGACATTCATGCTGGACTCAATGGATGGATGGAACAGAGATGTCCTTTGGCTTATTATGGTTGTACCTATTCTCAGCGTAGGTTTTGTCCATCAACACAAGGAGCAAAGATTATACATGACCGCCATTTAAGGTCATTTGGAGTTCAGCCATGTGTATCGACAGTGTTAGAAGAGCCTTCTAGAAACTGTGTGTTGGGATTACGTAGTGACCATCTAAGTAGTCTCCCATTTGAGGTACTGCAGCATATTGCAGGCTTTCTTGATGGCTTCAGTTTATGCCAGCTTGCCTGTGTGTCCAGGCTAATGAGGGATGTGTGTGGCAGTCTACTTCAGTCTCGTGGAATGGTAATATTGCAGTGGGGAAAAAAGAAGTATCCGGAAGGAAATTCATCATGGCAGATAAAGGAAAAGGTTGGTGTGATTTTAATTTATCAACCTCTTTTAACGTAAAGTAGGCACTTATTAATGCTATATCTCATAATTTCTTGAAAAAGTGAGCATATTCTGTAATATACTAAATCAATATGATGACACATTTTAAAAGTGATAATAAAGGACTAAAGTCATTAGAATTCTTTATCACAGTCACTAGTATATCATAGATTTCTGTTTTAATATTTGTGTCTTCAGACAACCATTTTTCTTCAGTTCTTCACTAAAAACATTGTGCCCATGTTATTAGTGTCATCTTCTAATTTTGTCTGAAACATCTGTCACCATAAGATAGCTGAGGACCAGCTGGGCAGTGGTGGCTGGCTTACGCCTTTAATCCCAGCACTCGGGAGGCAGAGGCAGGTGGATCTCTGTGAGTTCAAGGCTAGCCTGGGCTACCAAGTGAGTTCCAGGAAAGGCGCCAAAGCTACAGA